>JAXGGA010001362.1:0-156102 GCA_038373865.1 Uloborus plumipes | reverse complement strand
GTTTTTGACGGTACTTCTTGTTTTAAATAGAGCTTGGATAAACTATAGAGTCTAGAAAATAATTGGTTAGAATCATATTTATTTTATTATTGTTATAATTTTCTATGACTATGCATATGTTACAGCCAAAGCCCGAAGTCGGCTAGTCCCCGAATTGGCTGGCCACTTCGCGAAATGGTCAATATCGCCTCAAAATGACCGGCCAATGTCCTATCTTTCCTTTATTTCGGGGTTTGACCAGCCAGTTCGTGAAATGGTATGAGGCGATCGGCCAAAGTCAGAAAAAAAGGTCGTGATACATTTTGTGTGTCATGACCTTTTTCACGTGTCACATTTTGTGTTTGTATACCGGAATGATAATTATAATCACATTATAGCTGCCACAGAGGAGTTTCTCGACAAATCCGCATTCTTAGGCACCTAGAATCGCCCTTCGGAACAAAGGCCATGGAGGTACGGTGGCCCTAGATGGGCTGTAGTTAGAAGGGAGTGAGTAAGGATCTCACAATACCGGAAAACTCATGGTCTCTTACGAAAATGTCCTCTCCCTTGGAGAAAACAAACAAAAAGATAATCACATTCCAAACTTTCGCGGACTCCCTCCTGAACATAAACTAACTTCGCGGAGCCCCCATCCCCACCCCACGAAAAAAAAAAATGATTTGATACATTTGAGTATTTTTCTCCAAAATGTTTGCACATTTGCTTAATGTACACAGATTTAATAAATGTGTAGCGTGTTTACTTATTTCTATTTCCCACATCGACTTGAAAAAGATAAGATAATCTAACATTTTTTAAAATCAAAATAAAGCTAAATATATCTTGTTGGGCGCAATAGTCAGCTTCAGGTCTATCGCTTAGGTCAGGAGAACAGAAAGTTTTATTCGCATTTGATTTTAGAAATGCAATGTCAAACATAATAAATACACCTTCCATACAAAATATAACATACTATACGAAATATTATTTTAAGATTGGAAATGTATGTCAAAATCGAAGGTTCCGGGGCGCTTGCTACACCCTGCTTATTCGTAAATAAGAACTCTTTTATTTTTCATATATGAGCTTGCGTTTTGAATTGAAATATTGTTACTCGTCCTTCAATTTCAATTAATTCTCTCGTTTTAACAGAATAGCACAGCGTACCCCTCACATGAGCTCGCGGACCCCGGGGATCCGCGAACCACACATAGGGAAACTCTGATCTACTGAATTAGTTTATTACAGAAAATTATGAGTATCATCATTTGATACCACACGACAAACTATTATGGCATTTCGAATTGTACAACAGTTCGTTATTTTTACATCTGCAGCAATTTGAGGAGCACTTGGTAGTGCAACTGCATCGAACAGTAAGCACATCGAACATTGGTTTCAGTCAATTCGGGAAGTGGCCGGCCAAAGTCGCATATACGCAATTCATTGTCAGTACATCGGACATTGGCCACACGCCACGGTCAATATTACAGAAAATTATGAATATCATCATTTGATACCACAAGACAAACTCTTATGGCATTTCCAATTGCACAACAGTTCGTTATTTTTACATCTGCAGCGATTTACTGAGCACTTGGTAGTGCAGCTGCATCGAACAGCAAGCACATCGAGCATTGGTTTCAGCCAATTCGGGAAGTGGTCGGACAAAGTCGCATATACTCAATAAATTTTCAGTACATCGGACATTGGCCACACGCAGTGGCGTAGCTAGGGGTTGGCAGGAGTGGCTCTTGCCACAGGCGCAGCAGCCAAGGAGGTGGCATTTTGACCGATTAAAAAAATAAAAAAAGTTGGTCAAGTCCAAACAGACTAAAAAATTAAAATTTGATAGACACCTCGAGCAACTCAAACTGCGCCTCCGCGCTACAAGACAAACCACACAAAATGTGCAACTTTGCTTTGGTAGATTTCGGTTGGATCCATTGATGTTAGCTTTATTTGGCAGGATAGAATTTCGTTGTATGGGGTCTGGAGTCTGGGGTATAGTGGTAGTAGGGTCTGGGGTCTGGGTAATAGGATGATCTGAAATCGGCCGATCTTATTCACTTAAGAGATAACAAACTTTTTTTCTCCGTTTCTCTCCAGCCGTTTTTTTCACGATATCACTTCAACTTATCAATTACATAGATACTATTCTTCGGAAATAACGTTCTACGAGTTTAAAAATCGACGAGCTTTTGTTGAAAACATTTCGGATACAGATTTTTGGAATGCAATTTTAGGATGGCCGAAAATAACGCCTCTGTTGGTAATAATTATTCTGCGGTGAAAACTAGCGATATAATAATATGTATTTCTCAAAAACGGGAGGGGTGGGTTTCTAAAAAACGACTATTGAAAATTTAGCAATTTTAAAAAATTGTACCAAGAGCCTACATTAAGTAAAGATTCCAAAAATAAGTAACACAAGTACAACGGGGCGCGATTTTGAACGAGTAACGTTTTCAAACGCTTCGACTCGTGCTTCGAAAGCTCAGTATAGAAGCTTAGAAGGTGAGTTTCGATTTCGTATTTTGGAAATTTTTATATTTTATATGTACTTTAATGAAGTACTCTCATTTCTAAACTACGTATATATAGCACTACTTTGTTTTTTATACTCATTACCGTTTTAGTATTATTGGGAGAGATTGAGCTCGATTTGTAATCACGCCAGTGGAATGTGTTTTGTGCTCTGTCTATTGTCAAAATAAATAAAGATGGCTATTGTTTTTCCTCTGATACTGAACAAGGAAACGCCTAGTGAATGTTGAGGGATGATGCTTGTACTCTGCGCTACTTAAAGGGGGGACAGCCACTTTTTTAAAGCGGTATACAAATATATGTGCTAATCATTTTTTTTTTAGAATTCTCAGTTTGAGCACCGTCATTGTGGTACCCTTCAATACCTTCCCTAGCAGCATCATCTCATCGGCCGATGATCGGCCATTCATCGAAACCCGATGAAATTCTCATCGGCCGAACAGAATCCGAGCAGCAAAATCCGATGAGAATACAATGAGATTTGGAGCAATTTACGAGCAGAACAGTCCCGTGCCGAGGAATTTCATCAGGAAACTTGATCGGAAGGATATCGTTTTCCGATGGAATATAGCTCATCTTATTTTCATCGGGAAAGTTGATCGGAAGGATATCGATTTCCGATGAAAAGTAGCTCATCGAAAACCGTGCTCGGATACTGATCGGAACGATGTCATCGTGCGTTACGGGATCAGTTTACGAGGAGTTTGTTGATCGGCCGAGCAAAATCCGATAAGTTGATGCTATTCGGGTTCTCCATTGTTGGCCCATGTTTGCATACGCTGCATTTAAAATAAAATAAAAAAAAAAAAAAATCAAGGAAATAACATCTGGTACTTTCTTAAAGCCAGGGAGGGAACAATTGCCTCTCCTAACCCCCCTCATAGATAATATTAGCAGTAAATAACGGCGGGTCTCTGGAAAACTTTAAATACTTATAATGAAAAAGTATTTATTCATAAAAGATAATCGCAGGCCATAAACAGTGAAACTTATTTTTCCTGTATGCAGGGAGTCGTATGTATTAAGTCAATTTCATATTAATTATGCTTTTTATTTTTTCTTTGTTTTCCTAATTACAATAATATCAATGCTTTGATTTTGATTTAAAATGCACAAATTATGTTTATTTTATACATTCTTCTAGTGTTTTAAAACAAATTCTATTTAAAATAAAAGCTGTTGTGTGGAAAAAAACACACTATGTTCAACAACAAATTGCAAGAATGATTTGTTTTTTGAATGTATGTCAAATGATGAGGAAAGGTAGGAACGCCCAGAATTAAAATTGTTGGGAAAACAAAAATTCTCAAATAGAACAAAGCATTTGTAAAAAATAAAACTTGAATTTTACCCAATAATACGAACAAGCAGACATATCATGCACAAATAACATGAGGGAAAACACTGAGCACCGTTAAAAATGCTGAAAGAAAAAAAAAGAGAAGAAAGGTTGCAACATTATCTGCAAATTTTTCGAATAAATAAATCAAAATTTTTGGATTAAAGAACTTTTGGGAGGTCACAATGACCTTCCATCAGAGTGCCCTCTAGGGGGCGCAATTTTTCAAGTTCGCCACGGGCGCTGGGCCCCCTAGCTACGCTATTGGCCACACGCCACGGCCAAGATACGAAGTGGCCGGCCAATGCGGGAACTGCCCGGACTTCGGGCTTTGGCCGTAGCACATACATGCGTTTTATAATATTTTCTTTATGGCAAATAAAAAAACTACAACTAAAATACTTAAATACCGTTATTTTTAATGATACATTTCCTTATTTTTAATCATACTATAGTATTATTCAAACTTTTAAATGCAAAAAAAAAAAAAAAAATGGCATAAAATGTTAAATGTAAAAATTGCTTGATGATCAAGTTTTAAGAAATAAAGACTTGAGGATTAAAAACACAGATTAAAACAAACATGACATTATAGAAGAATTTCATTGATTCATATTGGTTTTATTGTAACATATATGAATATTGGAAGGGCTGAAAAAATAAATGAATAAATAAAAAGGCAAAGAAGGAGAAAATTAAAGAAAGGATAGCAAAATGAAACAGTCTTAAGAAAACAAAGACATAACAGAGATAAAAGTTGAAATTTCAGCATTTTATTCATTTCCGATATAAATTATTTTTTGTTTTAAAAACGTAATAAAAAATAACTTTTTATTCTCCCTTTAATAACGCTTAAAGGCAGTGCTCTGCAATTAAATTCTAGGTATTTTCATAAATTTAAAACGGATATTGATGAAGATAATATAAACGCTTTAATTAATATTTTAAGTGACAGTTTTTTTAATTTATTTTGATTCGGTAATTGTTTTTAATAATTAATTCTTGAATGCGTTTTTTACTATGAAAATCTATTTTTTCTGAAAATAATTATTTATATTGTTACTAAATCACTCGTCTCGACTAGAGTGAATTTATCACTCGTATTTATGTGTGTTTTCACAGATAAGGGAACATAAAAAGATAAAATAAGAAAGGCTTACTCTAAAAAAGAAAAAAGATAAAATATTTATATGAACAGAAACTACCAGATTCACAAATCTGTCAATGCTCACACTGAGCAAGCAAATAACGGGATCTTTTCTTTTACTTAGGAATGTAAAAGATTTTTTTTTTTTAATTTCGGCAGAATGTTGCTTTGTGGTGTTCAATTTGAGGATAATCAATTCACCATCTGTCACCTTACAGTGAGATCATTTTCGTGATACAATTTTTCCGTTAGTGTTTCATACTCTTCTGATTTTGCAACCGCATATGAATGAAATAGTAGGCCAACCATTTAAAACATTTATTATAATCTTTTAAATAAGCCATCATTAAATTCAAACGTTTTGCAGTATTTTTAAAAGATCTAAGTGGAAGGTTAAGTTTTTCATGAAATTCATAAGCGAAGATTTTATGTAACTGGTCTGTATTAAAGGGTGACAAAAATTTAAATTTTTAGGAGGTAAGAAATTCCCAAAATTTTGAACGAAACATAGAACTTTATGGAAAATATGAGCTTTTACACACATCTACTAACATCAAATGAGAAATGACATTAGTAATTATTCGGCGATTTCACATCAATCAGAGGTGATTCGGTGCCAGAAAGCTTTAGTGCTCTTTTGAGAAAATATTTTTCTTTCTAAAAAAAACGAACTCTCGTTTAAATTTTACATTACGTTTCTTTATAAGACTAAACTTTGACTGTATATTTATTTTTCATGTTTGACTTGTCCGACAACTTCCTTGGAATTATCAAATAAAAACCGAAGACTTTCAATCATTCTACAAAAGGAGAGTCAATCTTTAACCTTCAACTCCCCAGACTTAACGACTGCTGATTTTCGCTTACTCCTATCTTTTCAAAATGTTTTGACTAGTAAAAGCCTCGGAAATTCAGCTGTAAAAACAGCACTATTTCAGCTTTTTGCCTCCAAGGACAAGGGCCTCTTCAAAAATGAAATTTACTGATTCCCGTCCAAGAAGTCATAAGAAATGATGGCTATTACATCGTACAATAAAATATTGGTAAATATATTAAAAACTCTGAATTAATTTTTTCCCCTTCATAAACGAACAGAAATTCCCACCAGTCCTATAAATAGCTTGAGAACTTGCATCGAAATCATTAGAATGCTCTATAAGATGGGAAGAGATGGGGAACGTATATCATTGCTTACATATATGCATATTAACTTACTTGGAGCGGAACTGTGGCACACATACTTAACTTAAGTCATTTCTACTGCACTTCGTATCATATTAAAAAAGTCACCGCATTAATGTAACCCAGAGTAATTTGTTCTAATGTAACCAAGATGATGTGAAAGTTACAGTCTTCTCTTTTAATTGATAAACAAGTACGTCATTCAAGGTAATTCAAACCAAGAATAAATTGCAACTATTCTGGCCCTGGATGATGCGCTTAACCCCCATCAAGGATCCTCCATCAATATTTTAGCATGAAACTAACGAGATACGTTATTCTATGTAATACACTATAAAAAATGAATATTGTTTTTATAGCATTACAGCCAATTTTATGGTAAAAAACTGTAAAATATGCTAATTTTACAGTAATGAACTTGTAAAATTAGAAATTTTACAGGAATGAACTGTAAAATTTCTAATTTTACAGCACTAAACTGTAAAATTGCTGATTTTACAATTTATTATCGTGCATTTTGCAATTTTAAACTGGAACCTCTGTTGTCAGTGTTATACTGTTGTTTTTACAGTATAGTACAGTTAAATTTTACGGTAGTGAACTGTAAAATTGCCAACTTTACAGTAATAAACCGTAAAATTGCTAGTTTTACTGTTTATTATTGTGCATTGTACAATTTTAAATTGTAACCTCAGCTGCCAGTATTATACTGTAAAAACACCAGTTCATTTTTTGCAGTGTAGAGGTTAATTATCTTTTTGAGTCTCAAGAACAATTCAAAATATCAACAGCACCTAAATTACTTTTCTAGAAACAATAGATAAATAATCGGGCAGTAATATACGATCTGAAATGAATTGATTATTTTAAAATAAACATTGACATGCCACCTCAAAAATCTGTACCATATATTAACATATTTTTGAAAACGTTCAACGTAAAATTTTCTGTTTCGGAGAAGTTTTAAAAGTATCATAAAGCTATTCTAGCCATTGTCCCAAAGGGAAATGTATCCTCAAAACTCTTTAACTTTTATGACAAAGAATAAATTAGGAGCGGGAGTTAAGTGCTCTTATCTCCTCAGCTAATGATAGTTCAATGCTTATACTTTAACTACATTATTCTCTTTCATTTTAAGAAAACAAAGCTTTTTGAAACTTAGAAACTTTCAGACCACTTGCTTTTTTTTATATTGTAGCTCAAAATGATAAAACTGACACATTTTTGAGAAAGAAACGCGTACAAAAAAATATATATAGCTTAATAGATTAATGATATCCGTCGGACAAATGCCCAGTGGGTAGGACAAATAAATAATAAGCTCTTGGCCAAAGCACTTTAAAGTACCCAAAATTTAGGAATTTATGAAAAATATAGTATTCATAGAACTATTTTGGGTCTTTTAATAAGTGTTCAACTTTATGCATAGCACTACAATTAGTGTACAACATATCTTTCATTTCTAAAATTGTAACAAAGTATAAATAAATTTGTATTTGATACGTTAAAGTACGTAAAATCTGAGTATTTACGAAAAATATAAATGTTTTGACTTCTTCAGTAAATGTTTCAGTTTACGGATACTATTTCTACAAGATGAATATTCTACAAGATAACATTTATTAATCAGAATGCGAGTTCACGAATTATCCCCCCCCCCCATTTTTGGGCACTTTTAATTGTTCAATATCTGGGCTCTTCTGAAAAAGTTTTTCTTAAGCCTTTCTCTTTTTTTAATAAGTATTACGGCTTATAAATACTACTACAATTATTTTACAAGATCGGACAGAAGCACCGAGTATGCGGTACCCTATGTTTTCGTCACTTGCAACTAACGTGATTAAGGAAAGAATAGAAATAATCATCGTAAATTGAAATTCAGAATTCTGATATTTAAACCGTTTGAGTTTAAATACTTAAATCAAAAATTTCACCCATAAATTTTAATTTTCAAGTAAATCCGAAAAATGTTGATGCAGCGTGTCTCTTATTATGGGGTACTACAAAATGACATGAAAAGCAACAGTTTGCATTTCGTAAATCATTGATTTGCATTTCTAACAGCAGATATTTTTTCGATAACCAGCGCATTTTATATGAGCTGGTTTGATGATTATTTGACTTGCATCTAGTTATAATTTCAAAAAGATGCTTTGCAACAAACACACACACAGCTCCATTTTTCTCTTCATTTTCTCACTTTTTCATTCTTTTTCTGCGTATTTTGCACGATATTGCGCCCTACCCCCATATTGCGTGTGTTCTCTAACATGACTTTCATTCTTAATCTGATGCATCAATTATGCTAAAAATGGAATAAGTACTAAAAATGCCCGTATTTAACGGTAATGCAGAAGAAATACCAAGTTATAAAGTTTTAATTTTAAGGGAAAGGAACGGTGCAACGCGTAACTAATGCTGCGTTTTAAAAAAAAGGAAGGTTGAAGCAAACAAACGCCTATAATATCCATAACTTCAGGCATCAATGTTAAACGAGGGAATAAAGAAATTGACAGGATGAGAATTCCTGTTTTCGATAAAGTTTATATCATTATCACACCGCAATCATCGTAAACCACACTTGGCTTTCCTCTTGCAACTATCAAAATGAAAATTAGTTTTTGAAATAAAAGGTAATTGTAAGAAACTATAGAGAATGATTTTTGTAATATAGTTTTCAAAATAGTTGTAAGAATTGTTAGCGTTGACTGCCATTTTTTTAACAGTAGAAATGAAATGTAACATCACATAAATAATGTAAACTGAAGGGGGCTCTAACACTAAAAATACCTTTTACTGCTTCCACTACCTTAAAATGGCAAAAGCCTTGCAACCCCCCCCCTCCCTTTTTTTCCTTAAATGCCTTTAGCTACATATATTCATGTAGCTCCTTCGAGAGAGAAATATTTTGGCTCATATTCAACTTGCTTCATTTTTATTATTCTTTTACAAAAAGAAAATGGATTAACTAAGCAGATAAAAGTTTTTTAATTTATGCGAAGTCCCTTCACATGCATCAAATATTTACGTAAAATATTAAACAAATGAAACTCACAAACTGCCAGAATAACACAGAATAAATGACTTAGTTCACATTAATTTTCCCCAATGCCCACAGAAATGAATTCAGCCGTGACTATAAAAATAAGACTGGGGCATAAATATTTCAAGAAAAATTCCAGTACGAAATTATGTATTACGTTTAAGCCTGTACTAAATTACTTGTCAACATAAAATAAATTGATATCCTCCAGTTGTGGAAAAAAAACTAAGTCTTTTAACCTAAGTATTAATTAGTTACGAAGCAAAATGTATTAATAGTGGAAAAAACAAAAATGAATCTTTCTGTTCATATTCATTAATTAAACTAATTCTAAAGCAGAAAGAAATGCTCAAGAGCATTTTCAAATTGATTTTCAAAATTAGCAGTGAAATTAAAAACAGGCTAAAAGATGAATTTAAGTTACGGTTTAAAATACTTCGGTAAATCCAATTCTTGGGACAAAGACTTAATTTTATTGATTGCTAACTCAATGAATTCATGCCCACAGAATTAAATTTGTGATGATTCAAAGATTTGAGAAGCGTCTAAAAAAAGGGCCTTTTAATAATTTAATTTATGTTTTAAAGTAGATAGTATCTTCCAATTCCAAAAACACTTTATCAGACGTAATAAATTGCGCCATTAGTTTAAAAAAGAGATATATGACTTAAATTTCTGCTTCAGTTCAACATTTTCTACCTAAATCGAACTTATAATGATAATTTGAAGACTAATATAGAAGAAATTAATAAAAAGGATACAACACGCTGAATTGTTCAAGAGGAAAACACTCCTGTAAAAAAATGCAATACTGCAAACTTTTTAATTTTTAAGTTTTTCTTTTTTTTCAAGATTTGCTAACTGAATATTCCTACTTTTACTCAAGCACGGGTTCAGAATGTTGTAGGGTTCATGACCCCCCTTATCGTGGGCAGCTTAACAGTTCGAATAATAAGATAGCTTAAAAATGCGTTTTCAAGAATTCAATTTCGAGAATTTTCCAAGAGAGAGAGTCCACATTTTTATCTGCACATACCTATGATCAGGGTTGCTGTGCTAGTGAAATTTATCTGCAGTGTAAGTATCTGGAAAAAAAAAACTTCTTTTTTTTTTCTTTTTTGGAAGAACGTTTCACAATAAAAAACTTACAATGCGTGAAACAAAAAGTTTTTCTTTCTATGGTTAGAAACTATTTTTGGACCAGTTGTAGACTCTTGATGAGTCAGCATTAAAAATATTTGAATAAGGACAAAAAAAAAAAGTTCTGAAATTCAAGAGACAGTTTATTGCTATACCTTTAAAGTATTTTTTTTCCCTGTGTCGAATAAAGCAATTCAGTACATATTTTGCGGACAAAATATTCTTCCATAATACAGCAGAAAAGTATAGTTTAGAGCAGGGCGCAGCGAAGGGGGGGGGGGGAGGGGGAACTCCCAGAGGGCTATGATTTTTTTTTTTTTTTGCCGTAGAAGAGATCCCAAACTCTCTCTTTCCTGAAAGTAACAATGACATTTAAAAGACAAACTACATATTAATAAGTATTTTTTAATATCTTAATGATCAGAAAAAAGACGTTTTAAGGATTTTAACCAATTACAGGGCGGGTTAAGCTAAATTCTAGAAAGTATCGAGATTTTCAATTTATGCCCTCGAAGAAAAATTATCGAAAATTTTGCCTCGCGACATTTGATCCCTTCACTTTCAACCTTGTTAATTGCACTTAATTGCTCAACTAACACGCTAATATATATGGTTGTTATTTCAATCAAAGTGTACATAATTATTAAAACTCTCCTCGAAGCGATTGTTCGATAAGTGTCTGTGTGTTGCAAACATTTCGGTAACATTCCAAAATTCGGCAATTCCGAAATCCAAAACAGCCATGCATCGGTATTTAAATATTTTCCGAGGCCGATGGGTCGATGTTGTCTCCAAATTAGCATCGGCCGCCGATGCCAATGGATAAATTTTTCAACAATCGGCGCCGATGCATCGGTCGAGCCTTACTTTAAGTCTTGAAAATGAACTTAAAAAGTTGTAGATATGTATACACGTAAGGATTGTTATGACCCCCCCCCCCCCACACACACACAAAAGGAAATCCTGGCTGCGTCAGTGGTGTAGAGTAAATAAAATTATTAATTAAATTCCATAACAACGCCATTAGTTTTCAGTACACAACTATCTTTTGAAAAAGAAAAAGAAAAAAACTAAACTCGAATAAATAAAGAAAACTTTAGTAGCTCTGAATTTAATGTATTTTTCTTTAAAAAGTTTTCTAAACAGCTAAAAGTAACTGGGGTTAAACGATCGTGAGTTACCAATTACATCGTTTTACAATTTCAACAATTTCGTTTTATGAAATTTATTTTACTTAATTTTTCTCGAACAGAAAAGGAACCGGTTGTTTCATTTTACTTCTTACTTAATAAACAGTTTCAATCATCGTTTTGGTAAACACATTTGGGTTTGAGAACAAGCAAACAAAATGAGCTAGCATATTCGATGCGAGCACTAACCTTCACATTTTTCTTAATATATTTAGTGGTTCAGTTCTGATAGTTACTGGGGGAGGGGGGAGGCGATTCAGAAATATAGCCCAAAAGCTGAATAATTTGGAGCTCGATTTCTGATTTTGAAAAATATGCTTGATGCTTTGTATATTTTCGGTATTTATGCATTAATTATGCTTTTGAACTTTTACATTAGTACTATCACTAAATTGAGAAGTGCACATTCCTCATGAACAACAAATAGTTATTTTTGTGTCTTTATTATTTCGCCAATCGTTTTAAATTTAGTTACGTTTCTGAAAATGCACTTGATGTAGTTATTTTTTCCCCAGTAGATCAAATAAAATATGAGAGTGATTTTTTTATGAACTTCAATTTTCACTCATGATTTTATTTATTTATAACTAGTTTCTTTCTTAATTTTTACATTTACATTTTTTTAAACTTTAGTTTAGATCCGAAAAACTACTGTTAGAAAGGAAGTTAAACTTTTATAAATATTTTTTTTCTGTTCTGCTTACTCCAATTTTGCTTTCCTGCTTTTTAATTTATGTTTAAATTATAAATATGCATATTTTTTTAATTTCGTGGAGCAACATCTTCCATTTGGGAAGAACCCCCCCACTGCTTTGAGCGAGATATTTAATTAGCCACCTTGAGATGTGTTACTTTAATCATTAACAAGGCACTTCGAGCGCAAATGAGAACTTTACGACACTTGGGCCAGTTAAAAATACAGATAATTACATCCTTTACTGTTCCCGTTAGCTGTTGAAAATCTCGCCACGTATGGGTAATGCTACCAAATTGCATCTTAATATGTGAAAATTAATGCAATTTCTTCTCCCTTACAACGTTTCTCAAACGCAGCTCTAATATATAAGCAAACTTTATTTCAACCAAATTACGTGATACCTAATCGGCATTGCAAAGATTCTCAGTTCCACTTTCAGAACACGATAGCCAATAATGCACCCGAAAATAATCAATAATGTCTCTTGTCTGGAAAATCCCCCGTTTGCCTCGAGCCTGCGAGATAGAAAAAAAAAAAAAAAGATTGAAGATAATTGGAAAATAAATTATGGAGGAGCGAAAAAAATTTGTTTACGCTAAAGTATGCCTGCTATATCTTTTAAAATTTTTTCCTTGTTCGTACCCACAAAAAGTGTACGTTTAAGCAATTTTTTTTTCTCTTCTCTAAAAAATGCCTTTGGCGAATCCCGCCCCCCCCCCCTCTTCTGCGGGAAACTTTCTGAATTCCTGGTTCAGATGATAACAGAGAGAATAAAACACTTTTTTTTTTTTTTGAAAAAGTTTTACGCTGATTTATCAAAGCACAAAGCGTTCTGATTTAGTCCAAACAAAACATTTTAAAGTAGTATTTATTTCTTTCTTTCTTCATGTATACGCTTTGGTTATGTGTAGAAGTAAGGGGATTATTAGTAATTAACAATTTTTTAATTAAGTTAAAATTAGCAAGTAAATAAACGGTGAGTGAAAAAATGTATTTAGAATAACATGTATTGACTTATCATTAAGTCAGTTAGTAAGAGGGTTATATACTTAAATATTATTCTCTCTACCTTCAAATTGAGCATAATTTATTTTGTGAAGCATAAATGTTTAGAATTTTTTGATTTTTAATATAGTATACTGATAATATATTTTTATAAATATTTGTTTACTTTTGAATAAGACTTTCTTTTAGTTCCATAATTGATTCGAAATTAAAAACAACGAAAACAAAAACAAATGTGCGACTGAGACTTTTTTTGAACCAATAATTTGCTTAGACGATCGTTGCTCCATGTTAATTCTCTCGTGCTGGAATCCACTCTTGAATTTGCAAAACTATGTTTTAATATTTCTCTACAAGATGTTTAAAATGTCTTGTAGTAATAAAGAAAACTTGTAAAAAAACTTATAAAAAAAACTATTTAAGGTTTAAACTTTTTGAAAAAATATTTTTTGATCCTTATCTCAAAGTTTTCTCCTCATTGGTACAATATTAACTAAATGTTTGTAAGTGGCGGTAGCATCGAACACTGGAAATGACGTCAATGAAAGAAAGAACTCCCACGGGGGGGGGGGAGGTTAAGGCTCCCCTCCCCTTCCTCCAGAATCTTTGGTCCTAACACGTATTACAAACTCTAATGTGACAGTTTATATCCACATAAGGATTGCTATGACTAAATCTTTCTCAAACCATAAGGCAAATTCTGGCTGTGTTAGTACCAGACGTGAAGTTGAGAATATCGTCTAAATCTTCTCAAAAATTCAAAATTACACACGCAGAAGTACAATAACGTTGCGAAAAAAAAAATTGGAAAAGGATCAAAGTTTAAAAACAAAGTTTAAATCTGAAGTATTTTTTAATTAATAGTGTAGGCAATACTTTTTCACACCCTGCATTACTAATGCACTGTATTACGCATTCGTTATTACCACAAAAAATGCGTGTTTCCCTATGACTTGTAATTTCATATTCCAGATAATAGCCTCGCCCTTGCTGTATCGTGGGATACGTAGCACAGTCGAGCCATTAACTTCCTATCACAATGCATGGGAAAATGCATTGTCCACTTGATGGGAAAGAGCAGCGAACTGAATGCTAAAAAACAACCCATAACAATCGGCACTCTTTGATGAAACGAAAAATCATCATCGCAGTAGCGGACGGATAGATTTAATGATTAAAAAATAATGATTCCATTATTATAATCTTGAGATAACGTGCGAAAATTCTACATCATTAAACTAATAAGTGGTATAGTGTAAACAAAAACTGAACTGCAAGAAAACGTTTTAAATTGAATTATGTTTTAATTAATTCTATGTCAAAATCTTTTCAAGAACTGTTTGAAAAACCACGAAAAATTGGTTAGATAAATAATTTTAACATTGAATTGTTTTGATTATCTACTTCACTTCTTAAAAAATCAAACACTTTGTGGTCGGTTAAAATTGGCCATAATGCAAGATAAAATATAGATAAAAAATATTTGTACTAAAATATAAGCAGTTGAAAATGACAATGAATACATGTTAAGTGCAGGAATAGCTGCAGGTTTACGTTATGTGCGACCTCAAGGTTGCAGAGTTGTGAGTGACCGTGATCACGATTCAGATTCGATCATACATATTAACAACCTATAAAGACGAGATGCAATCTGAAGAACTTTCCTTGTACAAACTTTTCATTTTTACACAGTTCGTCCCAACCTTTATTCTTGAGACCTGACCGTGGCCAGGAGTGTCCGATGAGAAGTCACTGTGACTTCCCCAAAATCGTTTTTCCGTTATTTTTTATTTGATGATTTGGCAAAGTTTGGAGACAGCATTATGAAATTACAATTTCAATTTTTTAAACTGATACCTTATACAACACGGTAAAAATTGGAGTTTTATTCGTATAGATAAAAATTTTAACCTCCCAAAAATTTAAATTTGGGGTTGTCCCTGACTGCGGCTCGTTACGCTCCAAGTTGGACACGGCTTAAGTTGCACTTTTCGAAAACACATTCTAAATGTATCAATGTTTGTTTCGATAAGTTTCTGAGAAAAATCTTGGGCGGTGCTGAAATACTTCGTTTCAAAGTGCACGATCCCCCAACTAAAATGTCTAGTGATATTAATAATACCATTTAAACCATCAGACAATCGGACAACTTTCTGCATCAGAGGAATCTTTTCTTGAACATAAGGATTTTTAATTCAGAATAAAATTGCTTTTAAAACGCTCAATTTCACTAACAGAACATGATAGCCAATAATGTAACAGTGAAAATAATAAATCAGCAAAAAATAAAAGTATAACTTTTTAACGAAATCATTTATAGAGTATTTTAATGATTAATTTCCATTTTATTAACAAAATAAATAGGAGAAATGTATCCAATAAAAAAGAACATTGAAGCTCGCCTTGTTATACAAAATATCTTATGTAAAAACAGTTAATATAAAGCGAAAAAACAGCAAGAGGGAAAATGTTTTATTAAAACCAGAAGTTGATTTACCTTAAAACACGTTTTATATTTTCAGGGGTGCCCCCAAAAGTGATGACGCATCTTCCAAATGTTACGGAGCACCTCCTGAAGAATAAACCCCCCCCCCCCCCCAAAATGACCAAAAGCCCTAAAAAATACTGCATTGAAATTTTTAATTGCGCAGTGTGCACCGCGACAACCCTGGTGGACTCCACAGAAAAACGAATTCACATTCTCAGAACTTGCAGGAACAGAAATAAGCTAACTTCAAGCAAAAATAAAATAAAATTAATAATAGTAATATTCATTATAATAATAATAACAATAATCGTAATAACCTTTAATCAAAAAAATTTCAAAGCGGCATTCATTTTAAGATCAATTTGTTTTAAAGCTTTTTTCTTTCCTAGTAAATTAAAAACACAAAATATCTTTTTTTCAGATTTATTTTTAACAGTTACTATTCGCAAAAAACCATGTCCGTTCATTTTTGATAAGATTTCTTTATTTATTTAAGGTAACTCCTAAGCATTCTTCTGTATTCTGTTGGCAAAGTAATCTTCAAAAATGATGCATCATAACGCCTTATCTCTACTCCACCAGTAGGCACGCTTGACTGCAGTCATCTTAGTTTCTCGATTTTCTCAGAGTCAACGGGCATTAAAACGAAAATCAGCTCCCATCAGTGTACTTGATAGCTACACAAGTTATTTAGGATTATACGGAAATATGTCGTTCTGGTTAGGATGATGAAATTTTACTCAACCTACGACCTGGTCAAGTCTCCTAAGGAAAACTATTACAGAAAATTGATAAATAAGACTTTTACCGTTGGATTTTTCTTTTACTGAAACTTACCTTGAGACTCTAAAGAAGTAATGTAAAAGGTAAGGAATGCTACTAAAACTTGAATTATTCGAGGATGAGTTCATGCTTATTTGCATCTGTAGGTTAGATCCTTTTAAGATGATGTAACTTTTGATTATGGCTTTCTCCCAATAATCAATTTAAATTGAAGCCCATTTCTTTGTATTAGGTTAATTTTGAGCAGTAGAGTTTAAAAAAAAATTCAAACGTAACTCCACAAGTGCAACATATGAAGAGCGTTTCTATTTTTATACATATTTTAAGTAAGTCTCTATGCCAGGAAAACTTTCAATGAAATATTTCGATTAAATATATTATAGGTCAATAGAATGACGTAAACGAAACTTGCGATCATCGGACGACACTATTAATTCTTTGCTCCAATCTCGGTTGCTTAATATGTTTTTAAAAACTTCAAAGCATAGATGTCTTTTAGAGAGGAAAAGATTATCTAAAAGTAATTGCTTTGATTTTTATTTCCATCAATTTGATGATTCAGGCCGACAGTTTTAAAGTCTTAAAGGCAGGATCGTGTGTAGGGCTGAGAGAACTTAACGACCTCCCCCCCCCCCTCCTCCCGAGCTCTAAGCCGCTAAAATTATTTCTTTTTACCAACTTGCACGAAGTCAAGTTCTCTCAATGGTTACAATGCCTGTTTCTGAAACACTTGATTCACTTTTTTTTTACTCTTATAAAATATTTAAATTGTACAAAATAAATTATGAAACTCACAACAGTAATGTTTTCCTTCCACAAATGTTGACTGCAAAAATCATTTCCGAAGTCAAATAACTTTGAACATTACATACAAATATGATTTAAATTGCCTTTACGACTCCATGTTCCTAAATTAATATCTTAAAGAGAAAGGGAGGAATATTTTCCTGTTATCTTTTCCGAAGTAATTAGCATTTCTCTTTGATGTTTTCAGCTTGTATTCTGCTGAAAATATTTAAGAAATTATTTGTTTCACTCTTGATGGCTTCAAAGTTTGCCAGTGACATAATTGCTCACAAGTCACAAACACTAACCAATGAGAGTTGTATGTGGAAGCAACCTTCTCATTACAGCGGAGAATAGGTAATATATTTTATATCACTTCATTCAAACTTAGAAACGTTTTACGATTCCCGTAGAATGGGACTAAGAAGCAACTCACTACTGGTACTAATTACTTCAAATAAAACAGAACAACAAAAAATTTTTTGACAAAATTGTAAAAGAAAACTATAGAAAAATACTAAATCTACTATTTAAATATCTAACGGGAAGTTCACAAATTATGTTTGGCTTTGAGGGAGGGTGGGGTTCATTAAATTGTGACAGTTTGTGACAAGTGGGGGGGATGGGAGCAACAAGAATTGATAACAACATCTCGGAAAAATAAAACTTATATAACACTATTTCTTACTTAATATATTTTTCAATGTATAATAATTGATAATAAACAGTAAATACACAGGCATTCTTTAAATTTTTATTGTAAATAATATTTCTAGTCACACCAATATCATTCCGACAAGAAGAATAGGATGTGTAGCGTGAACTGCAAAAAATAAACTGTTGTTATTGCAGCATAATACTGGCAGCAGAGGTACCAGTTTAAAACTAAAATGTACAGTAAAAAACTGCAAAATTAGCAGTTTTACAGTTAATTACTGTAAAGTAGCAATTTTACAGTTTATTACCAGAAAATTAGCTGTATTATACTGTAAAAACAACAGTATAATACTGGCAGCATAGGTTCCAGTTTAAACCTGTAAACTTCACAGTAATAAACTGTAAAATTGGGAATTTTACAGTTCATTATTGTAAAATTAGCAATTTTTGCGGTTTGTTACCATAAAATTAACTGCATTATACTTTGAAAACAACTATTTTTTACAGTGTGGTGCTTTGTTTCAGATCTGTACGTATGTTCTTGTGCAATATAACGTGGCATGAGACAAGAGGGTAGTGGAATGATGGATTTTGACATTTTTTCCAGGGGGGGGGGGAGGAAGATGTCAAAAATATTGGGGAAAAATACGACATTATTTTTGAACATCCCCTTCTATTATATATTATGGTAAGGGGCTGTATAAAAGTTGAATTAAAAAAATAAATCATGAAAGTAATTACTTTTGCGAGTATTTATATTAGTATAAATGTTTTTACGGTGTTTCAGTTGGCAAACAGAAAAAATAAATGCTTTCTCAAATGTTTAAGAGGAAATATTACAGTGAATCTTTCGTAAAAAGAGTGATTCAAAGATCGGCAGATTTGATTAATGATTAATATTTAAATTAATTTCATTATCATGCCATATTTCACTTTGACATCTAATTTTCTCTTTATATGAATGATCATTACCTTTGATATCGTTCTTCCAAATATTAATAGCGTGATCATAAAGCGTAAAATTGTCTTTTGTTTCCGTTCGATACGTTTTCTTGATTCCACCGCCATGGTAGTAATTGTGAGTACAGAACTGGTTATCTTCAAGGAAGTGCATCCTCTCTAAAAATAATCTTCTTTATTGCTTTGTTTATTCAACATTTTAAGAAAATGTTCACAAAGGATGAAATAATTTCTTCTACATCTTCATCTTTTATACAAGTTTAATGCGCTTAAAAATTACTTAAGGAACAATCTAGTATTTGAAAAAAGTCGATTTTGGAGTTTTTGAGAAATTTAGATTGTCTAAATGTTCTGCTTTCTGAATCCGCGAAATAAATTCCAACTGTGACTTACTGAGAAAGCTAGAGGAAATATAATGAACCCATATGCACTATATTTAATTGAAATTTATTTTTTCGTTCATCATTTTCAGAAAACTATGTTTTCACTATTTTTATTTACGCAAACAGCTGTAGCAAAAAAAGTATTATCTCTATTTTTGAAATGTTGTGCAGAAATGGTAATTAATTATATTGCTGTGGTATGAGCCTCGAAAAGCGAATGTGCATGCAATATATGACTTTTAAATAATGATCAAGTAAAACTAGGTGGCGAAAACCTCGTTTTTTAGCAGGAAAACATTAAGCTATAAAACACATTTTATTTTTACGCATTTTTTAAAAATACCATAAGGTAGGAAAACTATTTTTAAAAATATCAAAAAATTCCATGACACAAACAAAAGACTACTCAGTTGTATTAGCATTTTTGCTCTTAGAAGTTCAAAATATTTTATTTTTTAATGAAGAAATGAAAAAAAGGCTTAGATGTGCTTCAATTTAACCTATATGGATTTTTTTTCTTGTTCATAGTTTTAATGAATCTGTATGTAGAAGTAATAAAAAATATAGACGAAAATATAGTTAAAACCATTGAAATGTTTGCTGTAAAAGTAAAAAAGCCCTTCATTGTAATTACTTTCACAACTAGTTATGATATTTTAACGAGAATAAAAAAGAATTTTTGTCATTTGAAGCATTAAAAATTGCCCGTTTTTTGCTAAAAGCCGAGACGCAGTAAATTAATAATTTGAAAATAAAGGAATCATACTTATAAATTATGAAATCGCATTATGCATAAAAAAGGCTCTTTGTTATCAAGAAATACACTTTTTCAATCTTAATAGAATTTTTCAATAAATATTTAAAAACATCAGAGAAAAAACACACCTGATATAGTTCACGTTCTTTAAAATGCAAACTCATTTCTTGTGGTAATGTGTGAGTACCATTGATTTTTTATAGACTGGTCCTAAGGATAATATTTCAATTTACGGTGGTTACGCAAGCTTTTTAAATGGAAACACGAGGAGATAAATGGTTTGCTCTTAGTTTTTCTCATTTGTCTTCGCTAGAGAATTTAGTTGATTTTTTTCGAAATTTTACAATTCATCTTTAAAGTTAGTTTTTTTATAGAATAATAACATATTGTATAATGTAGTATTTTGAAATTTAAGTATTTAAGAATAAGAACTTAATAATTTTGAAAATGAGGAAAAAAATGCCGTTTTAATTTATAAATCCCAACAAAGATATGAGCTTTTTGGTTCTTGCGCATCTTTGTATACCCTGTTTATTTAAAGCATGCTAAACTTGCTTTTTAACATTTGATTTAATGTTTTTAAAACGTTGCTAGGTAATCAAAACTGCAAATATTTTATTCTTGTTCCTATGTCGTCCAAAAAACGAACGGAATAATGGAAGTTTTCTTTTCCACCACTAGATTCTGTCCATGCATGAGTATACACTGAAGTGACAAAAGTCATGGGATACCTCTTAATATCGTGTCGGCCCTCCTTTTGCCCGGCGAAGTGCAACAACTCGACGTGGCATGGACTCAACAAGTCGTTGGAAGTCTTCTGCAGGAATATTGAGCCATGCTGTCTCGATAGACGTCCATAATTGTGAAAGCGTTGATGGGGCAGGATTTTGGGCACGAACAGACCTCTCGATGGTGTCCCATAAATGCTCAATGGGATTCATGTCGGGCGATCTAGGTGGCCAAATCATTCGTTGGAATTGTCCAGAATTTTCTTCAAACCAATTGCGAACAGTTGTGGCCCGGTGACATGGCGCATTGTCATCCATAAAAATCCCATCGTTGTTTGGGTACATGAAGTCCATGAATGGCTGCAAGTGATCTCCAAGTAGCTGCACATAAGCATTTCCAGTCAATGTTCGGTCCAGTCGCACTAGAGGACCAAGTCCATGCCATGAAAAAACAGCCCACACCATTACGGAGCCACCACCAGCTTGAACAGTGCCTTGCTGACAGTTTGGGTCCATGGCTTCGTGGGGTCTGCGCCACACTCGAACCCTACCATCGGCTCTTACCAGCTGAAATCGTGACTCATCGGACCAGGCCACGGTTTTCCATTCATCTAGGGACCAACCGATATGCTCACGTGCCCACGAGAGTCGCTGCAAGCGATGTCGTTCTGTCAGTAAAGGCACTCGAGTCGGTCTTCTGCTGGAATAGCCCAAGAAATCCAAATTTCTCCGCACAGTTCTAGCAGACACGTCCATTGTACGTCCCACATTGATTTCTACGGTGATTTGACGCAGTGTTGCTTGTCTGTTAGAATTTACGACTCTTTGCAGACGTCGCCGGTCTCGATCTTTAAGTGCAGGCGGTCGACCACTGCGCTGTCCATGGTGGGATGTTATGCCTGAAATTTCATACTCTCGGCACACTCTTGACACAGTGGATCTGGGAATGTTGAATTCTCTAACGATTTCCGAAATGGCATGACCCATGCGTCTAGCTCCAACTAACATTCCGCGTTCAAAGTCTGTTAATTCACGTCGTGCGGTCATCATCACGTTAAAACCTCTTCACATGAATAACTTGAACAGAAATGAAAGCTCTGTAAAAGCACTGCGCATTTATACCTGTTCTATGCGATGCTACTGCCATCTGAAAATTTGCATATTGCTATCCCATGACTTTTGTCACTTCAGTGTATATGTCAGTGGTATCTAAGCCCCCCCCCCCTACCCCCGTACCCCCCTACCCCGAGACCTAACATTTTTGAAAACAGATGTTACCGAAAGTTTCGAAAGAAAAATAGTAAAATGTCATCGCTACCGCTAGATCATGCGGATATGAGTGCAACGAAATCATTTCAGTGACCCAATGATTTGAGAAACATTTAACTTAAAAACAAGTTCGCTCCCCCTCCCCCCCCCCCCCCCCCCACGGACACATTTAATTTTCTGTGATAAAATTTGGAAGTCACAGATCTACAGGCTTTTGCGCCACTCCTTTAAAATATATTCCAATTTCATGAACTTTGTTAAACCTGTTTTTCCACCAGTTATAATACCCGTCAAGTAAGTTTTTAAGTTTCCTCTTAAAATTAATCGAAACCTTATACTCTAACATTAACCCCAAATATTTGTTAGAAATATTGAAACTTTATCAATCTTTTCCCACTGAAAATCTTTTAAACCTTTTTTCTGTCGAAATTCCTGTCTGAAATATTTTATCTTAACGGCTGAAATAATTTACATCTTTTCTGCTTTTATACGAGGCTGAAATTTCATCACTCACATAATTAAGTCTGAAATCAATTAATATCAATTGAACTAGCTCATTATTTGCTGCAATATGTATTAGAGAAATCATTCTGAAACGACGACTACCATAATGTTTGATTCTCAATTTCCGATGAATATCTGCTCTGTTTTCTGGTCACCTCTTACTCGGTATAAGGCATACCGTTCATCTGCGTTTCGCATTCCTATAATTGTGTAGGACGCAGACCAAATAACTTCATAATTGACGATAAGCTGGACCATAATAACGAGGATTTAATGCTGGGAAATCAGGCGAATTGTTCCCTTAGTCTCTATTGTGCAAGCTTTCCTTCCCAGTCGCTCCTTCGATAATCATCTCTTCATGATCCAAGAATAATCTCTCCTACTATTAATAGTTTTAAAAATCAGATAAGAAATGAGATTGAAGACGGTATAGACCATTTACCAAGACACTATCATCAGAATCTTCTCTCCATTTCTTCTTTGTTTTCCCTTTTTTTTCTTTATATATATATATATATGAAGGGCCAGTGGGAAAAAAGATGAACGTCACTTTTTCGTCAATTTTGATATATTAACCCTATCTAGAGGCTATGAAGGACTAGTATCATCTGGTAGAACAACAAGGGGGAAAAAAGATGAGAAGCGACCGAAATGTGCATGAAAAACTCGAAAAACTACATAAGGAGCTACGAGAAATCAAACTTTGTTCTTCGTTTTTCTCGAAATCGCTTTTGGGTCATCCCCCCCCCCCCCCAGCAAAATTAATGCGACTTCTTTCTAAAGAAAAACTTAATTTTTATCCCGAAAAATTTCCTTGAAAAATATTCCCTGCTATTGGAAAGACGAAAAATTTCAACATGTCCGTAACGAATTAGATGATCCACCTCTTTCGTGCCCGTGATTCCAAATTTTTCACATATTAATTACATATTTTATCGAAGAACAACTAAAATCACTCCCACTTTTATAAGTACATTTTTTTATATTTTAAAGCCAGGAAGAGAGCAATTGTCCCTCCTTAACCCATTAAATACCATGCCTGTATCTCTATGCTGCTGCCATAGCTATTTTCTATGCAATGGGCTTAACTGCGGAGGTGAACATTTTATTTTTTAAAGCTATTTTTAGGTACTGTTAAGTTTGTAAGGAAAACATTTCAAAGCATGCTCCATAGAACTTTAGCAAGTTGTGGCATGTGCTTCACATCTTAAGTATTCTGGAAGCAGGCTCTGCATTTATTAGGTTTTCAAAGAATATTACCAACAGTAAAATTTCTAAACGTTTATCTAAGATTTCTATTTTAACGAAAGAAGTAGCTTTATATTTTTACTGTGAAAAATTAGAAAAATACTGGCTTTATCGTCTAAAATCTTTTTTCCTCTTTTGTATAAGCTCATACATAAATTTTAAATGCTATGCATAATCTACACGTAATACTTGTGGAGGTATATCCAAGCACAAGTATCAGAAATGCTCCATTATATTGTTTTGAGTGGAGAATTAAAATCAGCTCCGTAGAAACTGCCATACAAAAGAAATTGTGTTTAATTACTGTTTTCAGTTTTATAATAAATTTAGTAAATCAGTAACCACCATTAGTATAAGGCTTAAATAACAGAATCTAAAGATTGTACTTGTACTGCAGAACATCAATTAAGCCCAGCACTCCCTTAATTAATTTTATTAGCAATCACTTAAGCGACTGATCATTTTACAGACGGATGTATTAAGTTAACAGGTCATTTCGAAAACTAATACTTTTCGTGGGAAAATCATTTCAACTACTGATGCTCTTAATTGAAGACGCATTTCACCTCAAGTTGAATTGGGAAATTTGTATCCAACAGATAATTCTGCTCTGACTATAATATAATCTTAAGATGATTACAAATCCTCAATTTTCTAATACTTCGAGGTAAATAAGTTAACATTTGATGCTTAATTGATTAGTAAAAACTCCAAAGCAAGGTATTTTCTTACGATTATTTTACAATGCAAAAAATAAAGAAAAAGAGAGGGCACAATTTATGCAGGAAGTTAAAGAATATAAGAATCTCCCGTTTGCTTGTAATATTGCGAATAATTAAATATGCAAAAGATTAATTTCTCGAAATGATGATTTTTTCAATTTCCTTATAGTGAAGGTAGCCAATTATTTATTTTCTCAAAACGGGAAAATGGCTATATTAGGCAACCTGCATGTTTACTAAAATAAAAAAAGGAACATACTTTATGTAGTTATTACTTATTACCGATAAACAGAAATCACCACTATAAAACAACAACAAAAAAATTGCAAAGAAAGATGTAGAATTATATTTTTCCATGCACAAATTTGCATGAATACATATGCTGATGGTTTTCAATAAGAATGAAATTATCTCTTGTCAGAATTCTGCAGAATTTATTTTTATCATAAACCGCTATAAGAACCTCTATTTGCAATTACGCTTTTCCCCAATTCTACGAAATTACTCATCAGTCAAAACAGTTTTTCTACCGGTGCATTAGGGCCAGGTAATCATGAAATATATTCAATAAATCCACTAGAACGCAGCCGGAGTACCGTCTGGGGGAAGACAGATCAAGATCATAATATGCATATAAACTACGGTATTAGGATTGATAATATGTGTAGAGAAAAAAGTTTTTTGTATGGTTGACCCCGCACCTTCCCCTCGCTGCTTTACTGCAATAACTATGTAAAATATTGCATGATTCGACTTCAATCAACAACTTCTATCAAAGTATTTCCACTGTTCTATTCTGTCATGTCAGAAAATGGAGCAGTTCAGCTTCCCATAAAAATGTGGGGGAACAAACAGGATAGTTTACCTGCCTGTCTCATTCAAAACGGGGCGTATGGTTGCCATATATAGCACACGTATCGAAAAAAATTTTTAAGTGATGTTTATAATAACTTCTATTTTACAAAAAGGAAATAAAAAGCAAACAGCTTTTACATTGAGAAAAAATAAATAAGAAATTACTGGATTTCTATAATATTACACAATTTGCCTAATATGACTTACCAATAATTACATTGTGCGGAATTAATTTTCATAGTGTGAAGATTCAGACGTACTATAAATAACTATTCGTTGCTAAGATTTTACTTCGCAGCTTTAGATCAAATTTTGTCCTGCACTTCGACTGAACCCAGACTTTTACGTTTCCCGTATTTCATGGTTATAAATATTTCCAAAAAGTTTTCTAAAAGGGTTCTGGATGTAAATTACTTCTACTTTTGCAAAAGCAAAAAAGTACTCTCTCTCTCTCTCCGACCCAACATGCCTCTTTTTCTAACAGTTATTTCCCCATCTCTTAAAGTTTTACGAGATTTTAACGATGCATAAAAAGACAGGGCAAAAAAGATTAGCCGCGCATTTTCTGTTATGGTAAGAAGAGCCACATTTTATAACAATTTTGTTGCTTGAAATGTTTATTCATTTAAACATGCGCCGGTGGTAATATTTCAGAAACTTAAAATTTCGGTTATTTTACGATAAGTAGTTGAAACTTGTTTCCAGCGCTCCGTAACTTTGTATCGTGTAAAATTAAATGCATCTTTAGTGGAATTATCGGACTCGGCGCTTTGATATTAAACGTCACACTCCCACGTTTTGAAGATAACATGCCATTATCTCGGAGCGTGAGCTAAAAAAAAGTGGTTTTAACGTCTATCCACTTAAAACCTCCATTTACCACGGAAGCGAATTTAAACAAAAGCTTTGAGTTAAGTTATTACGTGGAGAAAGCGATAACAATTGTTACGCCCAAGATGTATATATATATAAATATATATATATATATATATATATATATATATATATATAATATATATATATATATATATATATATATATATATATATATATATATATATATATATATATATATATATATATATATATATATATATATATTTATTTATTTATTTATTTATATAAGGGAAAATATCTATAGCAACTCCAAGAGGAGAATTAAAATCAGTGAAGTATAGCCAGACTAATATAATACCCAATTAAAAATATGTATGGGCTTCAATAAGTTATAAATGTGCAAAAAAAAATAGATATAGTCGAATATGAGGCAAAGTAAAATAATTGCGCTGTATAAAAATGAGAAAAATTGATTTTTTTCCGGAAAATTATTGTACATTAAAAAGAAATAATGTATTTTGTAGTACAGCTATTATTTTTAATTTTCGGCAGTTATTTTGTACCTTTAAAGAAAGTTGAAAAAGTTTCACCTCAAATAACCATGGAGCAGAGTGAAAAATAAATTTTGAACTGAAACATTTTCCTTTTGATGATTAAAAATATTTTTCATCAAATGATTGCGTAAATAAACGAATAAATGAATTAAAAATGAAAAATAATTAACTAATTAATTAATTAACATATGATAAAAAAAATAAATGAATACAATGGAGAATGAAAAAGAAAATAAGTGAATGAATGAATAAATAAATGAAGTTATTAACAGCAAACTTGACTATCTATCTCCATATTTCATGTCGTTATGACAAGTTTTTAGTTCTTAATTATGAATTTTTATTATTACGTGGTGTAAGAAAATACGGGAAAAATAAATAACCTAAAACTTATGATTACATTAAAACTGTAGATGATTTAAAAATTCTGATTGAGTTTTTAAAATAAGCGTCAAAAACTACCCTAGAAACACAATAAAAATTTCATTTAACAAAATCTTTGTTTACCAGTGTTATTAATCTTGTGCTGCAATTTAAGAAGAAAAGTAACGGCTCATTTTTTCACGGAGCCATAATGCAAAATGTAACAAAATCTTCTGTTAAGGACTGAAAGAACCGTTTTCAAAACCTGAACAAACGATATATTTCGTAATCATTTCAAAACTTTTCATATCAATTGAATCCACAATCCAGAGTTATTCAGAAAACAAATTCTTTAATCAGACTCTTTAAAATGCTTCCAAACGATAATAGATCACATTAAATTTACAGTGAATCACTGCATTAGGATATTTTTGCAGTATTATTTTCACATTCATTCATAATTCACACAAAGATAAATACCAACTTTTCAATTAAAATGATTCAGCCATAAAAATAAATTGTTCAAGAAATAAGAATCAAGCTGTTTAGAACACTAACTAATCTTTTATTATTCACCGTGATATAGAATCTTCAAATCTTAATTCAAACAACCGAAATATATGAATAATTTTCACTGAGTTCTCATTAGTGTTACTTTTAATTTTATGCCAGTGTTATTTAACTAGAACTGTTGAATTTGAAAGGAAAAATAACATATAGTAATGGAGTTTTAATTGACGGAGACGACAGGGAGTCGCTAATAAATTACCAGACGGGAGCCCCAAGACAATTAAGGAAAAGGGAATTTGCGCTTTATTTCGGGACGTATCCATCTAATTAAAGTTGGAGGAATTTTGATTTGCTGCTTGTGTACTCTAATCGTAGTTAAATAAACAGTGCTTGCAGTATCTTTCTTCGAAATTGTGGCTCTTGAAATTTTTGTATAAATTTGTTTCAATTAAATATAGTTGTCATGTTTGAAGGGAGTCGGTTTCATTCAAAGAAATTCGAAGTACCAAAAATAATTAACAGCTAATAAGAAGCAGTATCAATATTTGAATAACGGTCTAATATTTTTTTTTACAATTTTGAAAAGTAATTAAAAAAGATAAATTTTGAACAGCGCATTTATTATTTGCTGATAGATGCATTTATTATTGTACTGTTTCCTATTGTAATGTGTATACTATTAAGTTATTTGCTTATTGGGACTGCAAAAATGAAAGAAAATATGTCTCCAACTACAAAATTTCTTCCTACAAATGAAATAGAATCAAAAGAAATGAAAATATTTTCTGTGCATTTTCAAATTGCCCTCTGCTTGTCAAACAGCATTTTGTCTAACATTTTTGCCTCAATAAATAAATAAATAAATAAATAAGCAAAGAAATAAAGAAATAAAATAAAGAAAAAAGAAAAAGAAAGAAAAAATCATCTTTTTTGTTGCAAGGAAAAAGAAATGAGGTAGAAAAGCCTCGACTATAAATATAATCTAACACTTTGATGAATAAAAAAATAAATATGTATAAATATATATTAGGGATGCACCGATTAATTGACCATAATCGGTCAAATTTTGACGATTAATGGACGAAAATGATACTTTTCAAATGTTATTTTTTAAAGTATGTTTCACTAAGTAACTATGATAAATAATTTTATTAACAGTAAATAAATGTTATTTTCTGCAATCCTTACTATAACATGTAGTATGAAAGTGTACAGAGTAAAAACAAAACAAATAGTTTATACAGTGAGTAAAACTAAATGGAGTATTAAGTAATAATCCTCACAGCTCATATTCTTTTAAAACGATTTCAAAAATAATTAACGCGTGTTATTTAGTCTGAAAAATAGGTTTGAGAAGCGCGCAATATAGCGTAGGGCACAAAATTGAACAAAATATGGGGCGAAGCAAGTTTCTTTTTCTTCAGAAAAGAATGAAGAAGTGAATGTGAAGATGAAAATGGTGCTGTGTGTGTTCTTTGCACAAGGTCATCTTCAAATGATCAGAGATGTACAGTGGTTTGGTAACAAAAAAGCCTCAAATACGCTCATACACACTTCTTGGTAAGCCAAAAAACTAGTATTATTTTTCGTTTGAAGTGCTTATGGTTGATTTCTAAAATGCAAGTTACTATTTTCTATTATTATTTTTATGTTACCAATTAACAGGACTGTGTACACAAACCTTTTCCAGATTTTTTTTAGCTGAAAATTCATACCTAACCCTTTTCTTTTAAGCTTTCTAAGTGATATGATCTTGATCTCATAATCCTGAATTTTATAATTCACTTCATTTCATTATCATCACTTTTTTACTAACATGTCAGTTGTTGGTGATAAAACCCAAAGGTGCCCCATATTCGCAGACATATTCGATGCTTTTACCATACATTAAATGCTCACTTGCTGCTGTTTTATCACGCTCTCTAATTTTTCAAACCATCTCAAAATTCGATCGAATGTGAATCAATTGAAGAACAAAATGAAGAAGCAATATATCCCCCCCCATCCCCCCATTCCCTACGACGAAAAGAAAGAAGACCATACTAATCTCACCCCCACAAAAAAAAAAAAATAAATAAATAAAAAAATAAAAAGGAAAAAGAAAAAAAAATGGCTGAATCCGAGCCAAAGCATATGAAATGTGTTAATTAATCTAAACTATATTGCGAAACATTAAATATTCAATTAATTAAATATTCTATTTTTGAATGTGTATTTGAAAAAACTTAATTCATATTGCAGTTATGTTAAAAACTTTTCATTAATTTTTTTGTGAAGTGTCTTCGACTTAATTATAATTCAAAAATATGAATGAAAAAATTAATAATGCAATCTTTCCTTACTAGGTAAATATAATACAATTAAGTGGAATCCCAGAGCAGATTATGACATCATACATCTCGTTGAATAATTAAATTGCTAATATTATTGCATCTTCAATGCCTTGGACTGCATATGAACAACGTTGATGCAATAAAAAGAAATATGGCAAAATATAATTAATTATAAAAGAATTCAATAATTGTTTCCGTCGGCAACATATTTGTATTTTTACCGTGCTGTTTAAAAACTATAAATTAATTTTTTTATCGAGATATAAATATAGTATTGGTATACGCAAGGCGTTTTGAAATAAGGATTATTGTAGTAATTTAAATCTGAGACAACCAGCATTAGAGAGAGGTGCAATACAAAGAATAATGCAAAAAAGGTTATAATTTGAATTAGGCTAGTCAGGGGTGCCCATCCCCCCCAAGCTCAATGGCGCAAATTCCCCCCAAAAAAATTTACGATCATCTTTTTTATTTTATTTGTGTTTTTTTTATGTTATTAATTTTTTAAAAAATATTTATTTATTTTTTTAAATATTATTATTCTTTTTAATTATAACTATTTTTTAAAAGTATATTATTAATTTTTTAAAAGTTCGAACTACGCTCAGAATAGAATCGCTTTTTTTCCCTTCCAGACATTCCAAGCAGACACACGCACACAAAAATAAATAAATAAATAAATAACTAATTATTATAAAGAAAAAAAGAAATAATTTGAATTTAAAAAAATAAATCAATGAATAGTTTTTATTAAAACAATCCGAAAATAATTTAAATTAAAAAAAATGAATTAATAGATAATTTAAATAAACAAATTTATTTTAAAAAATCCCCCCTCAAAAATTTTGATGGCGCAACTTGCGCCATAATCCCCCCCCCCCTGTGGGCACCCCTGAGGCTAGTTAGTGCATGAATCTTTTTCTTTTCTTTGAACAATCAAGATTGCCTTTTAATTTTATTTTGCCGCCTCCAAACTTTTCTCATATTGTAGTTTCCGTGATCATATTTAACGAGATGTGTAATACATTGCGGTTTGAATAGTGAAAGTTAAATTATTGCGGCTTTCTCAAGAATCTGCGACGCCTGTCACTGTCACAGCGTCACCCTGTTTCTGCTACTGGGCTTATGCATAGAACTTAGTGACCAATAAACAAAAGCATTTTTTTTTTTTTTTTTTTGAATGCTTTTTCACCGAGTCTGTACTAAAGTAAACAAGACATCACAAGGCGTGACGAATGTCCTGTCTATTTTCTCTTTCTCAGACGTACTCGCCCTGTGTCGCTTCGAAAGTAAAAATATTATGGAAAGTTAGTTAAAGGCGTAGTTTGTTTACACCAGTACTAATGAATATTGAGGGAGAGCACTTCTGTTGATAGTTACGCATGTTTAATTAAGCTTTCTTTCTTCCACTTTCATAGATTAAAGTTTTGCATTCCGTTATTGCTTTCTGTCCAATGAAGAACAACTTGTTTGTTGGAAAACCGCAGTCTTTAATGACTCAATTTAAGTTCTATCTACTCTACTAAGCTTTTTGTCTCATTTACTTGCACTGTTGATTAAAGTTCTGGTAAGTCACTGCGTGACAGGTGCAGGAGACTCTCGGGGGCGATGTTGATTAAAGTGACGAGGAAATTGAATTGAGTTAATGCGCAACGCAACGTGCAATCTTAGTATTAAAACCTTTTTAGTTAGCGGTTGAACTTATGTTATGCTCTTTGTTCTGAACATAAGCAAAAGTGATAGAAAACTAATCGCAACTCTTAAAGGCTATACTTGCAACTCGAATGCAGCTCTTAATTTGCATAGAAGCTCACGTTAGTTCAGCTCCCGTGAGCTTCCAGTCCTGACCTTATTTTCAAATTTATGGATTTTTTTTGGGGAGGGGGGGGGGCAAAATTCAGGTGATTTACGCGTCGGAGTGAGTTATGGGGACTATAGAGGTAGTGCAATTCTTTTCGTAGAAATTCAACCTTGTTTAAACTTAATATCACAATAGATATCTCGGTAACCTTATGCAAATCTTACGTAAGTACTTTTGCGATTACTTCTCGTGAACTAATCTACTTATATTAAAAACTGAGTATCTTTCTCACTATCTTTCTTTCTAACTATCTTTCTAACTATCTTTCTATCTTTCTATGTCACGCTTCTTTCTCCTGAACGCCAATGAACTGAAAGTCGAACCAGGTACCGATAGATAGGTAATTTTTCAAGCTTCTTTAGTTTCAATTGATATAATTATACGATTTTAATTAGCGAAGATATCAATTAATAAGTAGTCAAATTAAAAGCGATTAAGCCTAATAAATGATTAAATATGAAATCCATTCTTGCAAACCGTCGTTGCTATGAAACGGTGATAATGATAATGAGAATTTTGAATGAAGGCTTAACTAAATCAAACACGAAACTTATAAGCGGACCACTTACGTAGAATTTTTATCGCTAGCTACTGGTAATATTTTGAAACATTTATTTGTTGAAGAGCCATCTACTTATATTAAAAACTGAGTATCTATGTCTGCTTTTTTTCTTTGAGCGAGCTGAACTTACTGAAACTTTCCTCACCATCTTGAAGGCGTGAAGCATCTCAATAATTCGAATGATTTTTTTATATAGGAAAAAAGTAAAGGCGTGAAGCGCCTGTAATCGAGCCGCCTTGGCGGGGAGTAGTTTCTTTAAATTTTTTTCTCACTACTTTCAGGGCACGAAGTGCCCGTGCAACGCCGGGCCACGTGCGTGGTATGTCTTGAAATCGAATGAACATTAAATTATATCAAATAATATAATTTCAGAATGAGGTAAAAGTTAGAGAGGGGGGACGTTATGCATCAGGAAGCTAATCTAGCTGCCCTGGCAGCTAGCAGGGCCTGATTACTGAATAGGCCAACTAGGCCGTGGCCTGGGGCCCCCACACAATTTAGGGGCCCCCAAATGGGTAAACTTGCTGTAATCAATGTCTAAATTTGTTTTATCCTATGCCTAAATCGTTAAGCCTCAGTACAGGAGGCCCCAAAAAAGTATTTGGCCTAGGGCCCCGTGATATCTTAATCGGGCCTTGGCAGCTAGTTGTATTATTAATCTATGAGGATGGAGATTCAGCAGTCGTAGCAGATCAGTGAGCATCAAATTATCGGGATGCAGTGCGCCAGATGATCAAGCGTGGATACAAGGAAGGGGGTGATAGAGACAATTTGAATCTTCCCTACTTCCAGTCATTATAATTTTTTTAAATATTGCATTAAAAAAAGAAAAAAAGCTTTAAACGATCTTCTATGATATTAGGGGAAAGAGGGTCAAAGATTTCCCACGGAAGTTTTTCGGAAATGAAGTCTTAACGAAAGCCTCCCTAGGGTTTAATCTTAGCACGCGTTTTACTCTAAACTTAAAAACTCCACTTACATCCTTTTGTTTCTCATTGCCTCAAATATCCAATATTTCTTTTACTTTGCTTATTGATTTAGGTCTTCCTCAGACTAATGGGAAATAATACCAAAAGATCACTTTAACGGCTAGGTGCTGGGATACCTCTGTTTTATATAAAATTTGGGACAATGCCAATGAATAGAAATTTTGAGATCAAAAGTCGCTTTAGGTCCCGTTTTAGTTCTTGAAGTGAGAAAAACCATTTTGTAATAAGAATAATCACAAATATATCCATTACATATATACGCGTGTGTTTAAAAATAAAACGAAATGTTTTTAATTTTATCTTATTTTATAATAATGCATAATATTAAAGATACAAACGGGAAAGATTTAAAATATAGTTAATAATTACAAACACAATATAAGATCCTAAAATATATTTAAAACTGATCAGGTGCAAAAAAGATTTAATATGTAAACATTTACAAAAACTCTCCATTTTTCAATATTAAAGTTTCAGTGTTTAGCAATTTCAATGTTTTAACAATTCATAAGTTTTAAAATACTTTTAAAAAAGAAAACAATAAATAAAGTTATTTTTTTCTTTTTTTTTAAGTGGTTGTATTTTTCAGATGCAGCAACCAATGTTTTGGAAAATAATCGAATGGGGGAAAAAAAACTGAAAATGAATTGGTGTACAAACAGTAAAGTGTCAAACTGTTTGTACTCAGTTTTTTAACACAGTGCAAGAAATGAATACGTACCATTTTACCTTCAATCAATGAAAAATTTGAATGATTCGTTCAAGTGAATTCAAAAAAGACGAGGAAAATAACGGAGTCAGAAAAAAAGACACAAAAACACTCATTTTTTGCGCCCATAAACATGAAAACAGGTCATCAGAGTTAAAGTCAGAAAAAGTTTTTAGACTATGTCTAGTCTGAATTAAAGCGACACTGTCTGAAAACATACATATTTAGTCAAGTTCATTAGAATAATTAGAGGTTGAAAGCGAATCAGAAAAATGTCCTTCATTTCCGCCAAATGAAGTGAATCAGATGTTTTTTTTTTTTTTTTACAGCGTTAAACAGAAATGGTATGAAGCATTCATCATTTTGCTTTTCAATTGCTGTAAATTGATGTTTTGCTATAATTTTTACATAAATAACATAATATTTAAATATAATTAATAAAGTTATTTTTTACGATAAAATGAAGTTTTCTTAATTTAAATAACGTAAGGGTATGTGACGAAGCAAATAAAACTCCTGAAATTGATAATTCAACAAGTAAACCTTTACAAATGAAATGCGATAAAAAACATTAAGGGGTTGTCTACAAATGATGTCATACTTTAAGGGGGGAGGGAGGATTCGTAAATTTGTGAATGTTTGCGACAAGAGGTAGGAGGAGTAATAGAGGTTCATGAACTACGATCGGTCGTGTGGCGGGACTATATTGAAAGTTTTTAATCATTGAGAACAGAGTTGAAATGATCTTAAATTAAAAACGGTGGGTGCAAGACAGAATGGAAGACCAAGAAAAAAATCTCGTTTTAGTGGGTTTACCAAATGATTTGAAATTTTTGAAAATCTGCAACAGCAAAATTAAATCAAGATAGAGCTGTTATAACTAAAACACTGAATTCCATTTCAATTTATAAAGCTGGCAGAGATCAAGGAACATATTTTTCCATGCTTAGAACTATACTTAACGTTTATTTATTTATTTATTTATTGTGGTTGATTGTTTTTTTCATGAATTAGCACTTTTAATTGAATTTGGCGATTTTCATTTGTTATTTTATATTAAAGATTTTTATTTGTATTCCAATAATATCAAATGAACGTATGGAACGAAAATCTTTTAATGAGTGTAGAGTTTATAATGTGTATATTTAGTCAAGTAATTTGAGATATGTGTGCTTTCTCATAAATATAGAACAAATCTTGCTCTACACTTATGTATTTTAACCCTTTTTAAGCGGTGGTAAATATCTTACCACCACGCTAGAACTTAAAACGCACTTAGAAACGCACCAAAGTTTTATGTACAACATGTAATGTTCCATTGTGAGCTGCTCCATGTTTCATGTTGTTCCATCAGACAAACTAAAAGTATTTTTTGGTCATAAATGAGCTTCATTTTTCTAATTATAATGCAAAATGTGAACTTTGGAGAAAATGGCTTGTGCCCGTTAAAGGGTTAAATCCATTATGCCGATTGCGTCAATAACTACCGCCAATTAATCCTACTTTTTATTAATTTCCCATTTGATTCTGTATAATCAAGTATCAATGGCTTGTATACAGTCATGGGGGGGGGGAGGTGGGAGGTGACGAAACTCTCGTTCGTATTCGAAAGCTGTTAACACTAGAGACACATGTAAGGTGTCTAAATTTTTCTAAAATAAAATGTACGCTACACAATTCCTAATTGTAACCTTTTTTTGTGATTAGAATTATTTTTTCAAATGCTTGTTAGCCCACTCTGATATTTCTCCACTCTGCTACACTTCGTGTGCAAAAGAATGATCAAAATATTTTTAAACCCTTCATAAATTATTTATGTGCAAACCGCGCTGATACTTTTTTATACACATATATATAGATAATCAATAAAAATAATATAATAAAATACCATTTATAATTGTCAATCATTAAAATCGCTAAACAAAATTCAAAAGTGTCGGGCATAATTTTAACTATTTTCTTATGTGTGTTATTTAAAAAAAAAAATGTCTGACAGAGGGGGGAAAAAATGTAGCCAACTTTTGTAAACGCAAGAAAATGAGAAAATTTTAAACTCTCAAGACAAATTTAATCTCATACCGAAGGTAGGATTTCCCTTCTTTTTATTCAATCTATACAATAAAAGTGGAATATACTTCGAAAGAAACTCTAGCAAGTGAAATATTGTTTAACATATTCGACCTGTCAACTTGTTCTTATACACGTTGATGTTTCGAAAATATATTTAGAAAAGCACCGGATTTTATGTTTTTGCTCCCACGAAGAAAAATACATTTCCGTCTACTAGTTTAAAAATACTTTCATTTTAATAAAATACTGACATTTTCTACTATGTCACGTTTTGCTTAAATAGGGTTAAGGAAACATAAGATAGACTACATGCAATATTTCTGCATCTTGTGGAAGCCTGGATTTGATTTTAATATAAGCTTCACTTACACTAAAAAACAGCGAACATTTTTATAAAGATATGAAATGTACTTTTTCGATGACTGTGTAAAAAATCTGTAGTCTGGCCCCAGTAAAAAGAAACTTGATTTTGGACGAGCTCATTAATAAAGCCGTGAGTAACCGCCTCAAGCAAGGGCTAAGGCAGGAACTTGCAATACACCGCCAACTCTGTTATTTCCATCCATGGACTGCAGTTTCGTGCTTATTATGCACTCATCAGCATGGAATAGGAAAGTAACCGAGTTGGAGGCAAAAATCCTCTTATAGAGCAAAGAAAGCCAAAAAAAAAAAAAAAAACTGGTAGCTAATGTGAAATTAGAGTACCAGCGAGCGACCGTACTTAGTACGGTACAATCAAGTACTATGTACGGTACCAAGTACTAAGTACCGTACTAAGTAATCAAGTATCAATGGCTTGTATACAGTCTTGGGGGGGAGGAGGTGGGAGGTGACGAAACTCTCGTTCGTATTCGAAAGCTGTTAACACTAGAGACACATGTAAGGTGTCTAAATTTTTCTAAAATAAAATGTACGCTACACAATTCCTAATTGTAACCTTTTTTTGTGATTAGAATTATTTTTTCAAATGCTTGTTAGCCCACTCTAATATTTCTCCACTCTGCTACACTTCGTGTGCAAAAGAATGATCAAAATATTTTTAAACCCTTCATAAATTATTTATGTGCAAACCGCGCTGATACTTTTTTATACACATATATATATAGATAATCAATAAAAAGAATATAATAAAATACCATTTATAATTGTCAATCATTAAAATCGGTAAACAACACAGCAATCAAATATTTATCGTCCGGTGTGCCTGGGCGGATGAAGACCGAGTGGGGTAGCAGGCAGTAAATGTATACGCAAGCTTTTTTTTTTTAGAAATTCGCTAGATTTCTGTATAAAATCTGCAGATATTTTGAAGGTCTGGCCTTTAAAACTTCTTTAAAATATCTTCAATATTTATTCATAATTCTTCAGTTTAACTTCCCATCCATTGTTTCTTCAATTTTTATGTCGAGTTTCAAAAAAGAAAATAAAGGGGGAAATTGTCGCCCGATGCAAAGGCCCCGACTTACTCCCCCAAGATCCGTCTCTGCGAACGCGGAAATGTTTGGGAAGTCACAGTGACCTCCCATCGGTGCGCCCTGTTCGTCATCCACGAACTTTTTCTACGCTCGTTTTTGGCGGCAAAAGGGAAACGTAACGCGCGAAATTTAGTAAAAGCGAGAAGGTCATGCTCTGCTACGGCGGGAAGCTTTCTGTGAATAGAACCAACAAGCTGACGTCACAGAATTTTCTTTTGCACACACTGGGCACCGGCACCGGTACAGTTTCTTTCACACCGAACAACTTCGGCAGATCTCATTTTTTGCGACTCCCCTGAACGCGAATGAGTCACGTGAGAGGAAAACCGCCCAGCCATTGGCCGGAGGGAGAGTAATGATTCGCCGTCGCCGTCTATCATGTGTGTGTAGGTATTACGAAGCAGCTGCTTGGCTTTAGTTTAAGTTCTTTTCTCCTGTGATTACGAGCACAGCGATTGTGAGCTTCGTGAGGGAAGAATTTTGATATGATTTTGAGCGGTTTGCTCGTCGTTCTATTTTCTTGAAGGAGGGCCGCAGGCCGTTTCACGTGTTTCTTTTCTGACTGAAGTTTGGTCTTTTGAAAAAGTTCTGTTTATATTCCGTGTGAATCAACTGTTTTATATTTGGGAAGTGTGAATTTTGCCATCATTTTATTCACTGCGTGATCTTTTTATTTCTTCTTTTGGGTAAGTACAATGTTTGGTTTTTTTTCGTGTTGTTTTGAAAAGACATTTTGTAAACATGAACTCCACATGTGTCTGTCGTGTATTTATGTGATGAAATGAATGTAGAAAATAGAATGCCTGAATGATATGATGGAAGGTTTTATTTAAATAAAATTATTTCTGCTGTAAGAATTTTGTGCATTTCTAAATATTGTTTTATGTAGCGAACTATACAAGAGTTGAATTTTAGTTCTTATGTTTTTGTAAACAAATTAATCGATTCGGGTGACTCATTTGTATTGATGAAATACCTTATGTAAATTCTCAGCACTATATGGTGGCGTGTATTGGGGGTGGGGGTGCACGAGGTTTCAGGGCGCACCATCCAGGGAAATAGCACTATGAGTTACACGGGGAAAATATTTTTTATAGTTTGATTTGGGGGTGGGGGCGCACTTACAAATCTTGCAGCGGGTCGCCCCTAAGTCTATGTACGCTACTGGCACTATATAATAATAGTAGCCACATATCTGTTTCAAAACTGTCATATAGATTCTTAGGATATATCTGTGAAAGTGTCTTGTTTCTTCTTTCTTTAGCATTTTTACAATGCTTTACGTGAATACGATTCTTAATTATAAGCCATGCATCAAATTATTAGAAATTTTGCAACAATGTTTACTAAAATAAAGCTGTGGCTCGAATGTTACAAGCTGCTTATGGTCTAAGATCCGACTTAGGTTGACCCACCATCCATCGACTTTTATTCCAACTTGTACCTAAAAATGTTACAAACACGATGGTATATGGTTGTCTAAGTAAATGTGGGCAAACTAAAGGGTTGTCGCTAGTTGGAGTTTCAATTGTTGAGTAATTCTGCAAATCTTCTGCCGGTATCTTCAAATTAAAGAAAAAAAATTGCTAAGATCTGAAAAATATCTGAGGATGAATATCTAAGTTTTGAATACTGCAGAAAAATCGCAGATTCCTGCAAAATATCGGAGGAACATGCAAACCTTAATTATTGAAAACTTCAAATCGCAGCTGTATGGTTTTCCCGCTTTTGTGTACACAACCATATACCACATAATGGTATATGGTGGTACAATACCGTGTTGCTTTTATCGGGTGATTCTTCATCCTAAAGCTCACACTTCTTTGCATTGAAAAAGTGGTTCCTTGCAGCCTCGAAACACGTGTCTGCAGTATACCTGTATATTTGTGCTTCTTTAATGTTGGATTAAAACTTCACATCAATTGCACAAAGGTATTTATTTTCTTCACATACCATCATGTTTGTAATACTTTCTACATTTTTATTCATAACTTACAGGGAAATGCGATGAGGGATTATCAATCTTAGTCAAATACTAGACTATAATTGCATAAAAATAATTTGAATAGACTGTTTCCGTTTTATAAACATTTATCTGAACGAAGGAAAATTGAATTCGAGGAAAAGTGATTTATTTAACCCATTTGCACGTAGCGTAACATATGCGTCACGCTAATCGACCTCGATTCAAATAGCAAAAGTAAAACTTAAGAGTCCCAATGAACTTTATTTTTGGTGTGTGAGTTACTGAAAGATTCAGTTACTCTAGTTCAGCCTTAATTTTTCTCACAACTTTTATCTTTTACTCTGACTACGAGTTTAAACTAAAATGGAAAATGAATTCCGTCCGATTGAATTTGAACAATTTAAATGAACATGCGCATCGTGAGGAATTTCGTGAATGTAACGGAACGTTAGTAGTGGCCCATGTGAAGGTGTGAGAGGGTATTTTAACAATGGAGCCAGAGGACCGAAAAGGGGTCCAGTATGAAAAGAATGAGGTTAAAAGATTTAAATAATTATAAATTCCATGTTTTGCAAAACTAAAAGGGGGGCCGGAGGTATGAACTGTAATAAGAGAGCTCTGCAATGAATGTGAACCACAGGAATGTTATTTAAGTATTGTTCATGCTTATAATTTTTAATAGAAATTTAATTTGTTTCAATCTTAGGTCTTGGATGAATTTATAGGTTATTTTTCGCGGTAAAATCCCATTTCTATGGGTCCAATTATGTTTGAGATTTCATCATAAAGATTGTTTCTTATACCTACGTTAAATGTTTTAATCAAAATCCCGTAAACAATCCTAAAAATTTTAATAGCACAGCCGGTGCCACGACCCCACCCCCTGTACGATCTGATCATTTGTAATGCCTCAATTTGAAGATGTTGAACTTCGGTTCTCTTGTGCCATTCATTGTACCTCGTGTATCAAGGGATCACGAATTAGAAAAAATGCAAATGGAAGCCCTGAAATTGCCAGTTTGTGACAAGAGTGAGAGGGTGTAACAAGAAATGTGGCCTCACACGTTTTTTTTTATGAAATGCTGAATATTATATGCGAGATAAGAAGGGGGATAAGGTAGATAAAGTGCGACACTTTGTGATAAAGGGGAGGGGGAGGCATCAGAAATACTAATGAAAGGGTGACATAATTTATTTAGCTCCAAAGGATTTCTTATCAATTGTGACTGGACAAAATTATTTTCTTATTCATCTGCCTTATTTATTCCCCCCCCCCCCGCTCCACTTAAGTTGTTTTTCTGATGACACTCTTTTTGGATTTTATCGATGATAAAACATCAATTATTACCAAAGACAGAATGTGACCTGTAAAATCGAAGATGTTTGTACTATAATTTTTCATTTCCCCAAAACAAAAGAATCTGCACTAAAGTGTGCTATCAAAAATACCAGGCTCCAAAAAAAAAAGATTTGAGAGGCAGATTTCCCTCTATTAACTTTTAAAAAAAGAACAAGGTATTTTTTAATTCTTTAATTTGTTTTTCTGTTTCGCTACAAGAGTGAAGGTATCTCTTTAAAACTCTTATTTTAAAAAATGATAAATTATTGCAAAAGTTGGAAAAAACTTTATTGATTGCCTCCTTATAGTATGCCATTTGTAGCAGCGAAGCTGCAGAACTATAAGTATAACTATCAACTTTTATTTTATTTATTTATTTTTTGCACCAAAGCATACCGCTTTAATTTAGATGAAACTTATTTCATGGTACAATGAACTCCCGATTATCCGCTGTCGGATTATCCCTTGTTCGGATTATCCGCGGGTTTTTCACACTTTTGCTTTCCTTTTTTATACGGTAATGATTTACTAAATGCAGAGAAAGAAGCGAGTGCGCGTTATTGGTCCTTTTTAGCTTTTGAAGATATTTTTTTGCATACAAAATTCTCATTTTCAGCCATAGTTTAAACGTATGCTTTGTGTTATCGACTTTTTTTAGCTACTGGATACAGTAGAATCTTGTTTCAAATTGATTTTTCTTTTATTCGCGGTATTCGCTTATCCGCGGTTACCATGCCATTCTATTCCGCGGATAATCGGGAATCCCAAGAGCGATTCCTCCCCCCCCCCCCAATGGCGTAACTTCAGCTAAAAGTCCCCCCCCCCCCCAACCGGCAAGCACCTTCAGCCCAAAAAATTGATAAAATCATGATTTTTTTTTTACATTTAAATATTGTAAATTAAACCTTTTCTTGCTAAAAATAATTTCTGTACAAGAATTAAAATGTGATTTTTTTTTTAATTCTGTTTAAGGCTCCTGGCAGTTGTTAATTTTATTTCATTCTTATTTCCTGATTTCAGCTTGATTATTTCATTGTGATGGATATTTCACGCCTTTAGCAATTTTAGTCACAAAATATTTGCTAATTTATATTAGTCATTGATCTAGTTTTAATTTAGGCTAGTGTGGAAGAACTTAGTAGTTTATAATAAAAAACCTTGTTTAAAGTAGAAATGGTTGGAAAGATTCTCGATGCATAATATTCAGCATTTTTGTCACATTTCAAGTCTAACATGTGACCTTACTGTCATATTAGATGAGCAGCAAAGGAAAGGGTTTTCCAGTTTCGTCGGTCAAATTGCTAAAGAGATTTGTTTAATGCCCGTTATGATTCCATTATATTATTCGGCATATTTGACGTTTGAAAACGTCAAAGATACATGGCATGTCAGTTATGAATTTTGATAGAGATAACATGGAGTAATGGTAAAAATTAACACTTAATTTCGTAATGATTTTTTATGAAATTTATGTAGAAATGGATGGTGTTATGCAAAAAGGAGTTAACCCACAAAACATAAAAAAATGAGTTATCCAACTGTGATGGTAAAATATGTTGCTTTCTACATTAAGCAAAAATATTTAAGCCCTATCAGCATTTCATGGTAACATATCATTGGTATATTGATATAGAGCTCCATGCTTTTTGCCAGAGTTTGTTGACTTTAAAGCAGTGGCGTAACTTCGTACTCGCTAGACCCCGCAAGGCGGGGGGGCCCAAAATTGGTAGGGGCCCAAAATAAATTTGACCTTTTTTTTTTATAATTATGAATTCGATTGCATTTATTTGGTCCGCGAGGCCCCAAAGCTGTTTTCTTTCGATTTCCACGTTCGCGAGGGACAAGAGTTTTCTCCACGCGATAATGTTTTATTACACTTACAGTCTTAATTCGTTCTTTACTTTCATCACCTTTCATACTACATTGTAGATTTATTACGAAAGTCAAGAAACCTAAAATATAAAAAATGAATAAGAAACATAAAAACCTGATATGAGTTTTAAATTTTTTCTGAATTTTTTTTTCAAAAATTTTGTTTTTTTTTTTTTTTATGTCTGTGTGGGGGGGGGGGCAATCATATTTTCTGCGGGGGGGCCCTAAATTTGAAGTTACGCCACTGCTTTAAAGCCCACTATCTCAAAATCAGGTTTTTGTGGGTTAACTCCTTTTTGCATAACGCCATCCAAATAATGATTGCAAATACAAATATTTTTTGTCAAGTGTAGGATAAACATTCATTTTGATAATCAACTTAATTTAGAATAAATACTCCTTTCTTTAAAAAAAATAAAATAAAAAGTGATGCAACAAATGTATTTTTTTATTTTTTAGAAGTTGGTAAAATTCACCTTTGTGAAGCTATCGATTTCCTGCCATTTATAATTCATAAATCTAGATTTTTAATCGAAATTATGTGCTAGTATATGAAACTCTATTGATTGAAATATAAATGAACAATTAAAACATTACATTTTCATCAACAATTTTACTCTCATCAATAATATTTTTTTATTGCAATTATTCAACTGCGTTTGCGCTGACTTCAGATATAACCCCAATTCCGTAAAATGACTTATTTTTAAACTCTTTCTTGCGAAGATTCGGGGAACAAGAGTAATCCCCATTGTTATTCGAATCGCTTGTGCAACCTGATGTTCTGCTTTTATACGACCCTGGTTATAAAATGTCCGATGTACTTGTCTGTATTGTGTCAGTAGATCTAACAAGTGCGCTCAATTTTTTTCAGCCATGTTATTCTTCGAAATGAATCACCATCAACCTTTTCCAATGGCGCATTTTTCCCCCAAGTTTTTTTTATGAACAAGTGAATAATACCAGACAGTATACTGATATTTTTTTCAATAAATGTCATAAAACAATTTCTTAATTTTACAATTAAATATATAACATGGGTTTTTTCTTCAGAAATTGAATTTAAGTTAATTTTTTTAGGGATTCAAAATGAATAATTACAATACTATTTCTCATTTAACTGCGAAAAAAAGGGGGGCGGAGGGGGGGGGCTGTCTTTTTTTTTTTATATAGAACTTATGGGAAACGGTGATTCAACAAATTTTCTTTTCTTTATTTTCGAATTTCTTTCAAATGTTCCTCAAAGTCATAGCGAATTAATAAATTAAACATAACAAACGTTCATTCATCTTTCTTGTGAACTTTCTTGTGGAAACAAGGTATTTCTTTTCATTTGCTCTCTTTGGTGAATAAGAAAACTGTTATCATTGTTCCGATGAAAACTCAGATTCCGTTACGGATTTGATACTAAGTATTGCAATGAGGCATTTTATAAATTTTTATACTATGACGGTTTATATTGAATATTCATATCAAAAAGTGTGCTACATTAGCCACAACTAGAAGCGTAGTGAAATCGCAGTTTCAGGACTTAGCTATTCTCTAGAACCCTTATTGCATAGCCATATTGCCAATCCTAGTATGGTAATTGATGATAAATCGAAGCAATGTTTGATTCCTCTCTTGTTTAACAAAAATAAAAATTCTGGCTACGCTGGCGGTCATAATTAAAAAAAAAAAAGTATGAAGATATTTTTTAAGCGAAGGAAAGATCATGAACAAAAGCTTTTGACATGGATAGAGACCGACCAGACTTTATAGCTTTAGTTTTGAAAACTTTCTAGGGTATGGTCCCCGAACCCCAATTTACCCCATAACACTATTACCAATAACAGCTTGAAATTACGTCTTAAGAATTTCTGTTTCGGAAATTTCCGGAAAGAGATTCCTCGATCACTCCTTATCCAACATTTCTATAAATAATCTGAAATTACTTTTCAAACAAACAATTTCAATAATTATCAACGATGCCGCAGCTTACTATTTTGCTTCTATGAATTTTTGCTGCCGCGTTCCAGAACTCTTTCCTCCCAAGGGCAGCTTCAAATAGATATCTGAATAGTTTATTTACTAAATTTTTAGAGCTACTTCTGAAAATCCGTTCTATGCTATCCTTTTCTCGTGATTCCAAACCGATCCCGCGTGTGATATTTCTTGTAGGAATCTTTTCTCTCTTACGCATGAAAAATTGTAGTGCACATGTAAGTTCTTGTCCGTTCTGGTTGAAGAAACGTGCAACTTTACTCTTGTGGTTTTTTCTTTTACTGCTTACTATCACCGAATTCAAAGCAAAAAAAAGTTAGTCAAAAGTAAATGATACATCCGTCCTCACAATGTTCTCGTTTTGATTGTTTTTGATCATTGTCTTAATACACTATGAAGTTGTCTCAGAAGAGTTAAATACTTACTTTAAACTAATCAACATTCATAAGAAACCATTATTGCGTCTTAATGAATGTATCGATTGTTCAACGAATTTTCAAAGTTTCCAAATACGAAAGTAATGACCTTAACAGGTATTTGTGCTAACATGCGTTCTCAAACAGCTACAATCTTGCAGTATTCGTTAAATATTTATCCTTGCGTAGTTTTTTTTTAAATTAATACATGCTTTGACACAACTAGTTTTCCTTATTTGTAGAAGACAAGCAAGCGGAACTTCAAACGATTGTAATAAAGCTCGAAATCCAGATGGGGAAGTTCCCAGCGTTTATAGTTTGTTTTAGGAAACGAAAGAAGATTCGTTTTTTGAGGCTAGGTAGTGGAAAAGGAAGAACGTGATACACGCAGATTTCTCTATTTAGCAGCGCATTTACTACTATTTTATTATAAAATTAATTAATCATATCGAAAATTTTTAACGCAGATCTCGTAACAATTACAGAGACATTCGAAATTTAGTTTTGTAGAAAAAATGGAAGCATATTGATTCATTCGTTCATGTTACAGTGTCTTATCATTTAAATTTTTTAAAAAGTGGTTGTGTTTAGGCACCATATTTCTTTTTCAATCTATTGACAGAAGTAATATGGTTAACACCACAGTAGGCTCATATTATTAAAAGAGCTGCCAAATAGCTGAATAATTTTTGACGTTTTAATAATCTTTTCGATGAAAGTATAAGTTAAGTGTGATAATAAAAAATAAATACATGAATAGCTATTAAAGAGCATAGTAGCATGTTTTCTGACGCATAAATCAAGTCTCCCTCGTTCCCCGTTATTAAAATATAATGCCTTAAAGTTGGGCAACAGTATAAAAAAAGTTATTTAACCAGATTTAACGAGAAATGGACTATTAAATACTCGCTGTATCTTCATTAACATTCAAAGATGTCGACTTCTAATCGTCGTTTCCAAAGAAGAAAAAGAATTTATTGCCATTTCGGGAACAATTTTAGTGAATGCATGTAAACAAAAGGGGAATTTTCGGCCCTTTACAATTACATCAATTTTCATTCATTTTTTAATAATTAGGAGAAAAAAGTGTGTGTGTTTTTAATAAAAAGGTAAAAATATTTAATAAAAAAATGGTCACGTAAACCAATCTTAGTTTTTTAAAGCGTGGAAGGACACAGTTCTTTCTAAGGTCATATTCAGTGAAGTTTTAAAAAGTCAATGTTATTAACTCTTTGTAAAGATGAAATAGAAGTTGGCAAGTAAAGCAGAAATGTGAAACAAAATGTAATTTTTCACTTTTTAGAATTGTTGACATTTTGTTCCAAAATAATAATAATAATAATAATAATAATAATAATGAAATAAATAAATCAAAAAAAAAAAAAAAAAAAAATAAATAAAAAATAAAAAAAACATGAAACCTTCAAATAGGAATATATATATATATATATATATATATATATATACTAGCTGACCCGGCAAACGTTGTTTTGCCATATAAATAATTTCCTAGTAATTTCTAGTGTAGACAAAAAATAGCTTACTTATTGTAAGTATGTATGTATGTATGGTAGAATGTGTATATTGTATGTATGTAAGAATGTGGTATATGCGTGAAATAAGCATGGAGCGCTGTGAACGATGAGGGAATATAAAAATAACAAAAGGCAAACATTATTTTTAAGTTATTATAATTTATTCCTTAAAATTATATATCATTAATTAAACAATTACGACAGTAACACTATTAAACAATATCAATCTCTTAATGCTATAGCGTGAAAAATATTTTTTGTTCGTCCATCTTTAGCTAACACAAACAAACTGGATGGTTTACCCACTCGAGAGCATGCCACGTATAATTGTCCGTGTGAAAAACATGGTGTTCTCAAATCTAAGCCACAAACAGACATCGTTTGACCTTGGGATTTGTTGATAGTCATTGCAAATGCCAATCTAATCGGAAACTGAATACGTTTGAATTGAATTGGCACGTCTGTAGGTATAATAGGAATCCGTGGTATGAGTATATTTTCACCTCTGAACTTGCCAGTTAAAATCCTGGCTTCGATCACGTTTTTCATTAATTTTTGAATGACTAATCGCGTACCGTTGCACAGCCGGAGCGGGTTCAAATTACGAAGCAAGATAATTGGAGATCCAACCTTTATTTTTTAAAAATTTGTATCACTTTAATGGTCGTTCATACCCCCCCCCCCTCTAGCAGTGAAAAAAAACTTTATACAGCAGATTTTGCCTAATAACTCAACACTCATGGTGTTTGATACATTTTATTTGTTTGTAATGATGTGTTTTGGTCACAACTAATATGAAAATCACAAAAATAGTTACTTTAATTTTTAACATATATTTATCTTCTTCAGAATTTTTGACTTTTAATTTTACCTTGAATTTGACGTAAATGCAAGGTATAAAATACAGAATTTTATAAAGGTACAAAAATTTACATAATATAATTGATAGTGTATATAATTTTTGAAAAAATAATATAAGTGCCGCAAATCAAAAACCATTTATTGCCACAATCGATTCAAAGCCTCCAAAAATGGCACAAACGTCCGTAAGAAAATTCTACAGCATCGAAGGACCCCATTGCCAATTTTAACAAAGATCCGACCAAAACTGTCATTTTGTACTATAAAAAAATATGGGGTAGATCCCCATGAGGGGATGTACCTGCATAAGGACATTACAATCATTAAAATCATTCAAAAAAAAAAAAAAAAAACATGCAACTGTTCGAAAAAACCCTTGCGGACCTGGATTCGATCTCATTCCATCAGGAACTTCAACCTGACGCGCCTAACCACTTGACCATCCGGTCGCTCATTGAAGGAAGGATTTACGATAACACATATTGTTTTAGTTCAGTAGATCAGATGTTATGTGCGAACAAAAAAAAATTAGGAGTGGACTACCCCTAACATTTAGGGGGATGAAAAATAGATGTTGGCCGATTCTCATAGATACTGGATAAGCACAAAAAATTTCATCAAAATCGGTCAAGCCGTTTCGGAGGAGTATGGCAACGAAAACTGTGACACGAGAATTTTATATATTATATATATATATATATATATATATATATATATATATATATATATATATATATATATATATATATATATATATATATATATATATATATATATATATAAAACTATTTTGGGAATATTTTTATGCGTCTTTTGTTCTATAATTTTCGTTATCAACAATGTCAATATTTAATTATTATTCATTTTAAAAAAAGGATATTAGATTGAAATGTCATCCACATGCCCTGTCCCATAGGTGCAATTTTCACAATCAATGGAATATAGATTTAAAAAAAATAAGTGATTTTTTTTTCAAGAGTTTTTATTTATAAATATGAATGTGTGCAAGATGTAAATCACAAAAAAAGCAAAATAATATGAAAATAATATCTCTAAAAGTTAATCTAAACTTTGTCCCAGCGATTATCAGCCATCCACATGTCTAAAAAGTATAGATATTTTTCTCTGAAATGTTTTATTTCAAAATCTGGCAACACATCTTAAAATAAAGCATAGAACTTTGTTATTCCTGGCTGAGGATTAATTTTGCTGTTCTGCAATTACTTTTTGAAAAAACGCAAGCTAAACTCAACTTTCAAGGCAAGTGTTTTTTTATCTATGTCATTAACACGCCCCACAGAATGCATGTAAAATGTACATGCAAATAAATTTTGATAATGAATAATCCTAAGGCTTACATTTGTGGGTTCTAATTCGAAGTGAAGCCGAAAAATATTTAGATATGACTTTTTGAGAGCCCAATTACTTGTTTTGTCATTCACATGCCCTCTTTTTCTATTGTCATTCACATGCCCCAATATAAGACACGTGGATGTATCAAAAGCCAAACTATAACAGTACAATGCTTAAAAATTATGTCTAACAGTTTACTGGTTAAAAAATTTCATTAATATACCTATTGTGTTTGTGTTATTCGCATACTTACTGTGTTATATTCACATACCCATTGTGTCATCCACATGCCCTTTTTATCATTCACATATGCCTTCAAAAAAATAAAAATCCAAAAATACAATAAAATACAATTATTTAAGCTCTGCTGATATTCTATTTTAATTATGTAACTTATGAAGTGCTTTGCTGATTTTTTTCAGATTGTTAATTTTAAATTAATTTTTTGAAATCTACATGTTGGAAATATTCCCATTTTTGTAGAATCACTCATATATATATATATATATATATATATATATATATATATATATATATACAGGGTGTCCACTCCAATCGTGGACCAATAGCTAATTTCTAAACCGTTAGAGATAAGCATAGAGTTTATTTAGGAAAAAATCTCCAAATTATGAAAGGAATTTTGAGTCTATTCAATGTTTTTCAAAAAATCAAATTTTGAAAGAGTTACGAAATTTAAATTTTTATACAGCCCCCCAGTCCTATCAATCATATTTAGTAAAACATTCTTGACACTGTAACGTTTAAAACTAAAAAAAAAATCACTCTTCTACCACAAAAATTGACCGAGTTATGACGTTTTGAAAAATCAAGATTTTGAAGAATTTCGCATACGGTCCCTTAAGCGATCGCTCAATGAAGTCATGAAATAATGCAAAATCTTGATTTTTCAAAACGTCATAACTCGGTCAATTTTTGTGGTAGAGGAGTGATTTTTTTTTAGTTTTAAACGTTACAGTGTCAAGAATGTTTTACTAAATATGATTGATAGGACTGGGGGGCTGTATAAAAATTTAAATTTCGTAACTCTTTCAAAATTTGATTTTTTGAAAAACATTGAATAGACCCAAAATTCCTCTCATAATTTGGAGATTTTTTCCTAAATCAACTATATGCTTATCTCTAACGGTTTAGAAATTAGCTATTGGTCCACGATTGGAGTGGACACCCTGTATATATATATCACGATGTTAAGCTGTTATTTAAAATGCAAAGTTAAAAACTAATGCCTAAATTTTTGAGGCACATCTAGATTTCCAATGCATGAAATACGGCGTTCAAAAGATCTCTATCAACAAGAATCAATAAGCATTGAACGCGTCTTATGAAATGAAGACTAAGTCTCGTTTAATAAAATAAGTGTCAGAGCATTTTTTAAACCCTGTAGTACAGATCAACTGAAAACATGACGAAACATTGCTCGAAGTTTTCGAACACTTTATTGCTGTAGGAAAAAACCTTCTACAGAAACTAGTTTTGATGACCTGATTATTTCTTTCTGGAATTTTAGAATCCTTAAATAAAGAAGGTTTCGAATAATACTTTATTTCGTAAGTCATATGAAGACAGATTAAAGTGAAGAAGAAAGTTATCTTCATTTGTTACGTCTGCGTCATTCTACATAATGAACAATTCAGTAACGTTGGTTTTTCATTATTGTTAGCAAATTACTTTTTAAAGTAACTGAAAATTATTCTATGCGATCGGTTGCACTTTGATGCTTATAAGGCAACTTTTTAAAAATAAAATGTTTACTTTTGTACGATAAAGTTAAAATCACAATCGTGATCAGCCAGTTGTTGCGGGATTTGAAATACGGGAATCTTAATCTTTGGCTACTAATCTTTGTCAACTATTGTTTTATTTTAAAAATAATTTGTTGCGGTAGTGACTTTATACATCGCACCCGTAACGTGTATATTTTTTTTTTATTACAAAAAATAGTTTAGATCTTTTCTTTATACGTTACTACATAATGGTTACTTTTATCAAATATATGAAAATTATAAACCAAAGTAAACGATTCGAGTATTTATGTGCCCTTTATATACCGACAAATGTCACACCCGTAACAATGAATTGTGCAAATAACAACATTAAAATAGCACAAATAGCAATGCAAGGTGCAGTCTGAGGTTACAAGAAAGCTCTTAATTTCATAAAAAGGAGCTTATGGATAAGAAGACATCCCACATAGTCGATCTAGTCGAATTGGAAATAAGCGCTCATATGAATAACCACACCATATTTTTTTAGACATTTGGGTTGAGAAGTTAGTGTTTATTCGTATGACAAACAGACTCATTCATGATTTATTTATTTTTTTTAATTGAAAGGATTGAGTTACAATAAAAAACATATTCGTCGGCCACAATATAAAAAATAATGAAAATTAATGACTTTCTTTGATACTACGGAGTTTATTGAGATAGAAATATATACCTTGTCATATTATTACGAAATGCGTGTGTGAAATAAAAATGAATCAAAATTAACTTGCTGATTTTTTTTTGTTTATTTTTTTAATGTGAATGCGCGTTCTAAACTTACATTGAATTATAATCAAAACTTAAATATATCTGCCAAATTTTTTTCCGTTAAGTGCAAGATATGTTTGATAGAGAAGTCAATTGAAAGGAAAAAACTTCGTTGTAAACACTAGTTACTTCATTCCCTTTTCTCTCAACGTCAATAAATAAATCCATAAGCAACATAAACTAATTAAAGTAAAAAGAGAAATGAGTAAGAATGATAATCATAACAAAAGGGAAAATAAAGCTTTTGCAGTTCTTGACAGCTTGATTTGATGACTTAACTCTACTGATTGCTTTGATAGAGGGATCATTTTAATTATATATAGGAGGAGCATAACACATTTAAAATCAGTAAAGCTTAACAGTTAAACATTTTGTAAAACAAAAACATAAAAATAATCACTGTTTTACATGTAATAAAATTCAAAACAGCGGAAAAACTCTCGCTAAACTCCTAATGTACTTTTGCAATCAACTTATCTAAAAATACTTGTCATCTCTATAACTGTGTTTTAACCTTAATTGTAGGGGCAAATGGATAAAGGTAATATCTGACATTTGAATTTCGCAAATTTCGATTTACACAAATTCAAGTTGGCGTGTGCTCAATTGTGTTAACTCACAAACACAATTGGAGGGGCAAGTGAATAAAGGTGATATGTGAATTTTTTTTTAAATTTCTAGAAAAAGCTTTAAAAAAAAAAAAAAAAAAAAAACCTTATCACCGCCATCTATGGTAAAAAGTAAGTTTTTTCAAAATTGTCACATATCACCTTTTTCCCACTTATCCTTTCAATTGTGTATGTGTGTGTGAGAGAGATAAATACTTTCGGATTATAGTTTTTTGCACACTTATCGAATAAACGTTTTTGATTTCAGTCTTTCGTTTTCTGATTTAAAAAAACAAAACATAGTACGTCTGCTTGAAAAAGTTCAATACTGATACTGCGTTGTGCTGAATTTGAATTTTAGAACGTAAGAACATGCGGCAATCTCAACCACTTGCTTTTAAGTAAGATAAATTCCCTTGTTTTGAATACTCTTGCCGTGAAATATTTTTCTCACGTAGTAATATGCTTCTCGATACACTTTTTCATCAACAAACGGAACCAGACTGAAATGTTCAATTTAATCTTCGCAGACTATTTTTGGAAAGTAATTGAACTTCGCCATGGGGGGGGGGGGGATGCAATTACGATCTTAAGTTGCATAAGCGTTCTTTCACTTTGTAGAGAGGAAAATTTTCCAGTCACACGCTTGATAATACGAGAAAAAAAAAATTTTAAGGCTTTCTTCAAAATATAGAAATACAATTTATTTTTAAGATTCAAGCTCTATATTTTATACGCACATAATAGATAATAAACTCGTGTTATAACATTCTATTTTTATCACTGTCTCGATAAATGAAAAGGACCACTCAACTCTCGGAGATTTTACTATTCCATATTCTTAAATTATATTGAGAGATAAATTATCTTTCAATTGTGTGTGTGTTGCTCGATGCGAACCGTTTTTAAGCATAAAATGAAAACATTTTAGTAAATTAGGTATTCCTTTAACTAATAACATGATATAGGGTCGTCTTGGTGTAGTCTAAAGTTGAATATTGCTAGATTTTTTTTTTCAACTATTGTAGATTTCTTGACCCGAAAAACACAAAAGAGCTAATAAACAGTTCTTTTGAAGGTGTAAACATTTTTCGAATAATTGTTCTATTACGCGTTTGTGGGAAATGCTTTAGACTGTTAAACCTGTGATAGGTAGCTTTTCACGAGGCAATAAGCTCAGAAAGCACATCGTATAATTAACGGGTTTCATCAAAACTAGTTTTTCTATTTGTAGGTAACTTTTGAAGTTGCTCTCTTTTTTACACCGATGCAGCTTGATATTATAACAAAGTTAAGAAAAAAAAATATTTCGAAAAATATGTGGAGTTAGCTGGTTTGCAGTTTAAGCCATCTATATGCTTCGTTAGTAAGGTTGAGTTCTATCTCCATGCAGCATTGAACACTTTAACTTTTGTATCGTGCATGCTACTACTAAACTGACGAAAAATAAATGACTTCTTTTCATTTTGTTTTTTATTTTTCAAGCCTTTGCAGCTTTTCCCAGGTCGCATTAGGTCTTTTAGGAGCAATTACATTATAAGGAATCGTTAACTCCAGTCAAACAAGCACATTGTATGCGATACTTTTTGAATATAGTTTGCTCATTAATTGCTTCAACTATTATATTTTTATGGGAAAGGTTGCACCCCCCCTCCCCCACCTGTCGACTAACTTCGCAGAAAAAAGAATCACCTTTGGAATTTGCGATGTTAAAGCTTTCTAATTGATGTCGATATACTCATTTTCTGAGATTAATTGTTAAGGTTTTAAAATTTCAAATGAACTACGAGTTCAACTTTTTACTAAGGCGGATACTGAGTAACTTGGCGTAGAACGTATTTTACATTGGTTTTCAATCTAAAACTTAAAAATTAATTTTACTCTAGTAAATGTTATGGGTCAATTTATTTTTTTTTTAATTTTGAAAATTCTGTAATCACTTGTGCATTTGCACGTTTAGCCACCCCACAATTGTTCAGCGAGATATTCTCTCTTATCTTCCTTGTTGGCAACTGCTCGTATTTATATGACAGATTTTTATCTTCAGTAGTCTCGAAAATCTAACGCTACCTCGGATTACAGAAATTTCGAACTGTCCGGAAAATTCTTAGCAATTGAAGAAATTCTACACTTTTTAGGTGACATAAGGACGTCCCCCTTTTTATTTATTTGTTCAAAGAAAGTATTGTCGTCGCGAAAAATTTATCACTGAAATTTCAACATAAATTTATATTCAAGACCCTAAGAATTGTTCATTATTTCTTTCACCTTTTCTTTTTCATAATTATTTTAAAAGTACTCAAAAGTGTTATGTCGCTCCATCAGTTTTTTTTTTTTTTTTTGATTAATATGTTTTTCAAATCTATATTTTTATTTGCTCTTGTGAATAAAATTAAGCCTCTACTTGCTGAAATTTGGTAAAGTAACTGAAAAATAAGTGAGTAGGATTTTCAAAAATAGTGGAACTACTCGAAAATTGATGTTTTGTAGAAGTGCTTTGTAAAAATTTTTGAAATTTTGAAAAATTTCGATTGCACTCACATTCAGTGGTGCAGTGAAGGGAGACTTTGAAGGTCAACCCCAGAGAAGCCTTGGATTTTTACGCATGTTGTGTGTCAATCCTACTGCCTAAGTTTATAAACATTGTAAGGGCTGTTATATGACTAAAAAAACTCTCCTAGGAAGTTAATTTTGGCTGCGCTACTGCTCACTTTGAATGCAATTTGCTCAGCTGTTGTGACTAAAAAGAAATTTTCTCTCCTGTACTTGAGCATTTTTTAAAAATACTGAAATATTTAAGTTAGTTTTAACACTGCATGACATAGCTAAGTAAATTTAAAAAATAAAATAAATGTTCAATAAAGGGTGCTCTGTGTAGTATTTGCCAGAGTTGTCTAAAATATTCTTCGGAAATCCACAAATTTATTCAAATTCGTCGCAGTATATTCAAACAGCATATGTTCATAAAAAAGATAAAGTTAATAAATAAAATTGTAGTAAAATAAAGAAAAAATGAAAAAAGTTTATAGTGGTATTTTGTAAAAGAAAGATAGAATTTTACATTTGCATTTTATTTTTCACCGTGAAAATTCCCTTGCCGAGATTGTTTTGAAATTTTTATTTCAAAATGGTTTCGACATAAAAGTAGTGCTGTAGCTTCTCAACAAATGCTCATACGTTATTCATGTTAATGTGAATAAATGTTTCGAAAATTGTTTATTTACGATGTATCCAATGTCGTTTTGAGCTTTCGGGAAGACATTGTTTTGCGCCACACTGCCCATTTTATTTCAAAATTGCCCAACGGAGATAACAGCTATTATACAACCCATATTGAACCCCCCAGACCCCTCCTCCGTACAAACTCACACTGAAAAAATCTTTAGCGTAAAAAGCAAAGATTCATAGATTGCGAAGCAGTAATTTTTCTGCTCTTTAACCGTTTAAGAAACATTACGAGTCTATGAATAATTAAGGAGTTGCAAAATATATATTTATATGTCCTCTAAATTCATGTTTATTTTATAAAATATTGAATAAAAAAAGAGTTTAAATATATGTTTTCGTGTTTGAGACATCACTATCTTATTATTAGCAAAGTATCTGAGTTGAGGATCTGAGATGTTTATATTTTAATATGTATTAAAAATCTCATACATCAAAATCAACAATTGAACCGTGCTAGTATGTCGACTTCTGAAAAATAACGCATAAAAGGACACTGAAGGATCTTCAAAAGATGTCTGCATATGTTCATTAATCCTTAACTGGTGAGGTGATTTTTTATTTATTTTTTGTTTTTTATAACGTAAGTGGTGAAGCGGTGAAGGTTAATATTAGCGGATTGCCACTCGCCACTTGGCGATTAAATAAAGTGGCGACTGCCCACTTTAGTTTCAATCGCCACCCGGTCATCACTTTCCCTAACCCAACTGTGATGCCATTAATGACTTACATTACCTTTTTTAACTGATAATTTTTACATTTTAATTGCAATTTAAAAGCTAATTTATTGTTCAGTTATTTTTTTCGGCTCTCTCTCACACACTGACAAAAAGGTAACTTGAAAAAAAATGGTCACTAATTAGTTTGCTTGTACTCTCCTCTTGTGATCGGAACATTTTTCCGATCTTGATCTTCAGCAAGTGTAACTATAAAATTATATTACTTGAGCACTCCACAAAATTTGACAAATTAAAATAGGAAAATTTCCATTAATTTTTGCATTGATGAATATAAAATACAACTTACTTTTATAGCCATACATGTAAACATTACAAATCATTTGAATGTTATTGGCTAATTCTTGTTGTCTTGTACCAGCTGATTGGCAATTTTGCAGTGACTTTTCTACACTTTGATTCGGCTTGAAGTCCGACTTCCACAGTAACTCATGTGTCTCTTTATAGGCTAGGCAACCATTCACAGCTCTCTTCACACAAAGAAAGGACAAGGTCAGGAGAGAGAAAGTACATCACTGCCCGAGCCGGGACTCGGAATCCGGAACCTCCCAATCCGAGTCAGATATCTCTGATTACTAGACAGGGTGGCCAGCAGACTAGTTCTTCTAAGGTGTAATAAAATATCTTACCTCACCAGTTAAGGGTTAATTTTTCCATTGGCCAATTCATTTTTTTCTTGTTCCAAATTTGCACTTACTGTCCGTCCATGAAAACCGCGTCTAGCACTCGCGAACAGTTTCACTTAAAAAAGGGTAGATTGGTTATTGGGGATAAATTTCCGAAGTTTTTAATTTGAACTTGCATTTGCTATATCCTTTTGACATATTCAACTAAACTATGTATTTGAAATTAGCATCGTTCCACTTTGTTTGATACGGTTCAAAATGCTTTTTATTATTCTTTCCCTTATTGTTATCTTACCTAACACCCCTATTTTGGTAAGATCAGAGAAGACCTGACGCATGCGTAAATGCGCAGAAGGTTTTACCTTATAAGATCATACAGTAGTGCATGAAGTTAACCATGTGCAGTGTTTTTAGTGTCGTTATCCTTCTAAAGTGAAGGTTAAAAATGTCTCAAAACGCTATTGCTTCATTCCTTCTAATAAATACCAATTCTTTAAATGGTATAATTTAATACATTTCACTCCTTAAAAGCTTCTTCGTAGTCACGTCTAACCAAAACCATTAAGTCTGGCTAACTTCCAAACAATATAGCACTCAGCTTTCAACTTCAAATTAGCTTTCAGATTTAGTGCGCGCTTTTGCCTGTCCTTCATGGCAGTTAAAAGTATATCTTAATGAAGACGTTAATTTTATTACTGCCTATTTGCGCAAAAATTTTAATGCTGCCTTGAATGTGCTCTTTGCATTTTCTGTAAATGTTATTCATTACTTTTATTACTTGTATGACGTAAATTGAGTTCTCAACTTGGCAACTGAAAATGAGTTTTCAGCTTGAGTTCTAAGATTCCGAAAAACAACAGTATTTTTTTTTTCATATCGTACTAAAGTTAATTTTTTGTAGGAAAATTTAACAAAGATATGCCATGCCAAATGTTAGAAAAATTCAGCATAATTACCTACATTCAATGTTTTTCAGACTACAAACAGTTGTTGCTTTTAATCGAGTCTGTTTATAAAATCGAACGTTATTTCTGAGAAATAAGGTTGAGATGATTTTATGAGGGAGGGTACACAATTTACTGAATTACTGAAATTTTATAATTGCGACAACTCTGACTGGACCACTTTTGCTGAGACAGCCCTGTACCATCGCGTTTCTAATATTTTTATCTACATTTTTATGCATAACTTGTTAGGACACTCGATGAGAGTAGGTAAACTTAAGTCGAATCTTGTATTATTAAGTAATATTAACAACTATAAGTAATATTACATATAAAGAAGCTTTATCATTACAAGAAATTTTTTCTGGAATAATAGCTTCCTAGAGATTCTCTAGTAGTACCAGTACTGCTGTTTTTTTTTACAGCATACGTGATCAAAATTCCCTCCATATTCTGGTTCCATTATTATGAAAACGTGTTTAGATCTTGCCTATTATGTTATTAATATATTTTTGCATTTCCTTATAAATGAAATATATCTCATCATAATAATAAAAGTTTTGTAATAAAAGTACATTATTGGGGAACACTCGAAAGTGCAGTCAAGCAGTAAAATGCTTATAATGAAGGAATGAATTTCTCAGTGGTGAAAAAATAAAAATGTCATAGATAAGATATTTGTTTAGCAAATATATTATACACGTATAATATAAAGAATATTTTTTTGGTACTTTCTTCAGCTGTATGGCTTTCATTGTTGTGCGTTTTGCAACATCACGAATATTTTTCATTTTTGCTTCTGTTGACATATAATAAGTTTAAAAACTTCATTGTCTTGTGATCTTAACTAGAAGATTATTGCAGTGTTTTGCTTTTTTTTTTTTTTGTCTTAGATCCTCTGTGAAAATCACTATTGCTATGTTTGTGGAACCAGATGCGCTCGTAATTTTTATTGCTAATTAAACGAGCTTTGTGCAGCTGCTTGTTGTCTAATTAGTAGTACAAACATCTGCTCAGTGATAAATATTATATTTTTGGATGCTGAAACTCTCACTTATTTAGAGTTGAAAGCTTAAAAATTTTTGCAACTATATTCTATTAGAATAAAATTGCAGTAAAAGTTAAGCAGCGTAGTATTTTTGAAATTAATATTTCAGTGTGTAGACTGGTTATGAACATTGATTGTTGGAAGCACATTAGAACATTTCCGAAATTCGGGTAGTGTATTATCTAAGTGAGCTCTAGGTAACGTCAGTGTTGGAAGTTCTAAACGTTACAATTAGTACTGAAAAATTTTACATTTCTTCAAAAGGTTTAAACATTAAATAACAAAGACCTGCCAAAGAACAACGTTTAGGACAGTGAAATAATCGAAAACATTTTTTTAAAGTACGATGGCAGCAATTGAATGATCACAATGGAGCACGTTAACAATTACAAGTTTTAGTTTTAATTTTGGCCACAGCATGCCTTAAAATAAATCAATGAATGAAAATCAATCATCTTTCAAAAAAAAAAAAAAAGCATTGTCTGAAATATAAATAATTAAAAAAAAAATAAATGACGCGAGTGAGATAACAATATATTCCTTCAATTCCTAAACGTGGTTAATTTCAATATTTCCAACAAAAGAAGCATCAATTTCGCATTTTAGTACCTTTAAAATATTATGTTGAAACACCAGAGACCCAGGCATAAAACTTGTGACTCTTTTCCATTTTGCCGCTACTTATTTGTCGTTCAGAAAGCAAACTCGGTTAACTTGCGTTCCTTCTAGAAATAAATCTTTGCTGTGGTTTTCTCACGTCCAATAAAAGATTTTATGGAGAAACGTAAAACGCTTGAACGTGTTCTAGTTTAAAATAAGCTTTAGAAACCAAAGGACTATTTTAGCTTTCTTACAAAATTGCACATATACAACTGAATGACAGCTTGATCCTATCTTATAATATTTTTTTATGAGGAAAACGGTTTGTAAAACAAATTTCTGTTTTTAACTTGAAACAGCTAAGCATTTTACGAGATGAATCAATATCTTTATATACAAACCTTGATTCATGGCGTAGTTTTGTCGGTGACGCAATTTATGCGGCAGTGTAAATCTGTCGAACAAGGTTGCGGTGGCTATCAGGAAGTGTTCATGTCTAAACTTAAAGTCTCGGCAATATTAATGACCATTTTAACAGTATTTCTTGCTGATCACACTTGATGTTTATTGCTCGAAACGAGTTTTTCACCCTAATTTATAGGGAGGCTTTTGAACAAACGCATATTTTATCTCTGACAGTTTGGGGTAGTTCTTTGCTTTATTACGCTGCGCAGGAATTATCAGTGCTTGGTGCAAACGCACGTTAGTGTAATACCAAGCCAGTGGCGGATCCAGCGGGAGGGGCACGGGGGCACGTGCCCCCCCTGTCATATATTCTAGAAGAGCCTAAAACCCATACTGAAACTGAAACAAGAAACACCGATCAAATTATCGAAGACGATTCGATATATCTGTTTTGTATTTTTTTAAATATTTTTAACAGTTTTTTTGGCAATGGAATCGTAAAAGAAAAACAAATATTAATACCGTGACAGAGACCTATTTGATAACCAGCAAAAAAAAATGCAACTGTCACAATTGCTTTTAAGCTTTGATTTACTATTAGTAATGAATAAATAGTTTCATTTTGAATATTACTCTTGGCACATTTCCGTTGTGAGAAAAATGTGTCGGTTTCTTGTTTTTTTCCTTTTATTTATTGATCTTCGGAACTTTCGAATGTCCCAAACGTATTCCATGGCGCCAGATCGTTTGAAAGCAAAGGCACTCTGCTTTGACGTATTTTTGCTTACCTTGTATTTGCAAAAAAAAAGGGGGGGGTTGGGAGACGTAACAAGCGGTTGGGTGGCAGTATGTTTTTGCGTTCTCATTCCACTTGGCTATTACAGGCATTTAGTTTTTTATTCCTCAAACGTAAATCAAAGGGAAAAACTACTCACTTAATACATTTTTATTACAGCTACATTTCTTCAAACGATAAAATATATTTTGATACTTGTCTGAAGGATACAGCGCCATGTCTGTGAATTCTTCCGAATTTAGACTCATCAAAAAAGTTGTCATCCAAAGCACTTTAGCTATAATATTGTTATGTTTTAACCGTTATGGGAAAGTAGATAGTTCTTCAGTGATATTTTCTCGTGTTCCGAGTTCTTTTTTATTCATTTACAAGCACTTTGCTGAATGAAATAATGTTGTGTACGTATTCTAACTCAAACCAATAACGTTCCCCTAATGCAAGGTATCCACAAATAAATAAACACTTTCAAAGGACACCTTCTACTGCCAGAGCCATACTATACCATGACTGCTTGATGGAATGCCATTATTACCAGGAACCGAAAGGTAAGGAAAATACGATAATACATAAGTATACGACAGTTGTTTGTTTTTAACAATAATTATTATTTTTCAAGTAAAAAATCAAACTGTGATTTTGTGCCCTTCCTGTAGATTTTTTCTGGATCCGCCACTGCACCAAGCTATCTTTGACAGTGTTCACATCCAGCCTGTGTTTAATATGCACGTGCAATGCGCAGCTTTAATGCAACTGAAGCTGAGTTAAAATCAACGAGCATTGCATGTGCACGGTTTGGTATTTCACTAACGCGCTTTATTCTAACCATTGGTAATTTTAACGCAGCGCAATCGGAACGCAAAGGCATCATGTGAACATTTTCCTTGGCTACTTTTGCACTGAATGGACTTTGCTCATCGGTTCGATTCAACAGGACATAATGAAATAATAAAATGTCGAAAATATTCAAAGTAATTTATAAAATAAACGTAAATTTGGCATGTACGCACAAATAATTTAAATTGGTTGTGTTAAATGAGGAACAAAGATCTTGAAGTTTGTATAAAGAATACCTATCCTAGAGAATTTTACAAGTCCTGAAAGATATTTGACTGTGAGGCAAAGCGAGAGACATACGAAGAATTTGATTCTATAGAACAAAATAGAAGGGGGAAAAACTTTTAATCATAGTATAGGAGAAAAAAGGTTTATTGCGATGCAAAAGTATAGGGTAGCCTGCGGTAAATAATCACCTAACTGATTTTAAAAATCTGATAGTTTATTGCAATATGAAAATAGCCTTTTTCCTTTTCATAAATGTTTTGTAGTTTGATAGTTCAGCAGTTCCTGAGTAGTTTGAAGCTCATATGTGAGTTTGTGAAACATATTGAGCAATGTTTCTTTTCAAAAATAAGTCTGTTATTGCGTAAAACAATGCTGTTTTTTCTCTTGATTTCATTTATGCTGCTTAAAAATCAGTAAAATCTAAAAGCCGTCGCATTTCGATTCTTCTTAAACACTGTCAATATTTCTGTATAGTAAACGAATGTATATATATTACACGCACATGTAAAAAAATAACTACCTCACCGTTTATTGCGAACTCAAATGAATTAAATAAAAATTTTGTTATAAAAAGTTAAATAATACGCAGTCAAACGTGAGGATAAGTTATTACGTTATAGCCGTAAATTTGCTATAAACAGGTATAACTATATGAATAACAAAGCAAATGCTTGTTTATACATGTGCATTGAGCATGGGTTCTATTAATTTATACGGATTTTAAAAAAGAAAGTCTCTCTATTGTGTTGTGTTACTCATTTAAAATGATGCTTTCCTTAAAAACAGGCGGAAAAAATGTCTTCGAGTGCATTGTCTTCGGATAATAGACAATTCATTAACCATTTCATTGTCTTTTCTAATGAGTGATCTTGCTCTTTGAGAGAGAGAGTTTACCTGTCTTTTTTTTTATTTTAATCTAACCTCTTCAGTGGTCCTGATTGCCAAGACAACCTCTTTGAAGTGGCTCCAAGTAGCCTTTAAGCAGCTGTATGAGAGATTTCTTGCATTATTTGTGCCTGATTGACGTTAAAACTTTCTGCATTGTCAATCCAGGCCAAGAAATAATAGCTTTAGTTTATTTTTACTGAAACCTGTTTTTATGCTGGTTTTTTAATGCAAATTTTAATTGAGTTTCTATCTCAGTCATTTGAAATTTACGTGTAACTTTCATGTCCTCAAAAGGAAGTTTCTGGTCAAATTTCTGGTGTTTTAATTCGTTTGCTACCACTTTTAATGTCGTTTTTTGTTCGTAAAAAAAAAGAATTTTTTTGCAAAAACCAAAACAATTAAAATAGAAAAACTGATCTTTCTGTCGATTCGATATGAAAAAAAAAAAAAAATAAATAAATAAATAAAAGAAAAAAAAAAAAAAACCAAAGAGGTTTGAATTTTAATTTTGATTCGTAAAATTGCTCTTTTCTACACCTTGACAGGAATTTATTTTTAGTATTTTGTTTCTTTTACTTAAATCTGAAAGTCGAACATGCTTCACTTGACACAACTTTATTTTCGAAGTAGATCTAACAACCCTGGCAACGTAGCTAGTCAGTTTATAAATATTTCATTAGATTTTTTTACCAATTACTTAATGCATTTTTTACACGTTAAGATCATTAATTTTTTCTGTATCTAAAAATTGACGGATCATTTTTTAATCACTATATTCATCATTGGTGGTCGTTGGCCCTTTAATCGATGGCGACTGCTAATTTTGCATGGCATCGCAATAATCCATGGAGAATAGATGCGCCCCGAACTAAAATGTATGGGAGGTGGAAAATTATGGATTTGCCGATTACAGTTTTAACTTAACCGAATGATAAAGTACGAGCATGCACATTGCACACATGTCACATATACATAACATTTAATGAGAAAAGCAAAAGGCATCTTAAAAAAATTAAAAAGAACAAATAACATCAACGTTGTAATATTTTCAAATTGTCGAATCGTTAACCAAATTTGCCGAATAAGGAAGCTTTTAGGAGGTCAGAGTGACCTCCCGTGACCCCCCATCGGGGCGCTCCTGATGGAGAATGCGAATCTGACGTCCGGGTGGTCTGAGATGGCGCGGGAAGTATTGTGTTGAAAAAAACCGAGCCTTTAGTTGCAAGAGAAGCGGCGATGACGTTTCTTCTCAAATATAATAGATACTAAATAATAATTTGCTTTCTTATGTGAACAATGCTTGACAGGCGGTGAGGAAAAAATGAATTATATTCAGATTTTCTCTCGCCTAGATAAACAATGAGTTGACGTCGTAGTGCAAATTTGAAGTAATTGTTATTCAGACTTCTGACAATAGATGACTGAGTGAGTAAGAAAAGAGACTCGTCTGAAACTCAGTAAACTTGCATTAAGATTACATAAAGCGCCGTGATTTATTTGTTTTGAAGGCGGAAGTTTTAGGTTTCAGCTGAATTTTTCTTTTCACACCCACGCAGTTATAGGTTGTATATAGAGAGAGCCACGTTTGGCTCTCATCGGAAGTTCTTAAGGTCATGGTTACTTTGCCGGAAGTATCAGTAGGTTCTATGTTTTTGTAGCTATTAACATTTTGACTTCCCTGATTGTTTTTCTTCCATCGCTAAATAAATAAATATATTCTTGTCCAAAGAAAGAAGCAAAATAATTAAATTGTGTGAATAAAAAGGTGTCTGTAGATGTCTCGAGTCTTGTTAGGGGGCAATCCTGGTTGGTTGGATGTCTGTTGTTATTTTGCTGAGTAAAGGTTACTGATATCATTCCTTTAAGATTTTAAAACCATCAGCGAATGTAGCTTTTAGAAACTTTTCAATCACAAATTATTTTTTCTCCATTTCATGAATGCTGCCCTAAAATGTGGTACAGTAGCAAGATAAACGAAAGTGTAAAAACCTCTACTAAAACAATTGTTTTTAGCTAGTGAGCAGTGAATTTTGACCCTTTTTTTACCCCACATACTATTTTGTATGCTTCGATCCATGCTATTTTTTCACAATATTGTGTTCGCCAGCATGTTTCGCTGACACTTCACCGTGACCAGTAAAAATTAACCTTTTTTTGAACTGCGTATTCTGAAAAAAGCTGAAGCGTATTTAAGTTGTTTCAGTTGAAGAGCGATAGAGATCCTCTGTAACTCAATGTATTATTTTGAAACCAAATTATTTTTTAATTGCTAAACTCATGTTGTTGACTTATTAGGATTAAATACTATTTGGATTAAGAGCAAGAATCTGAGAAACTGTCACGCCTAGCATTATGACGTGATTCATGACCTCTCAGATTTTCTCCCAAAAATTACCAAATGTTTATTATCTTATTGAAAGACCAAATCCAGAATGTTTTGCTCTAAAGTTGAGTTGTTTAGTTTTTATGGATCCCTAAAGTTGAAGGTGTGGCATCAAAAATTAAGCGGATTTTCAAGACATGGAAATTGCTGTGAGCCAAAACTCTTACCAGGAACTGTTTAACTCCAATTTTCTTTTTGTATATGGAATATAGAAGGTTGAAACTTTACAAAATGAATGTTAAATTTGTGGTAAGTTCTTGCCGTAAGGTCAGTAAAGGCCCTCAAAGCAGGGCATTTTTGACGTTTTTTAGCGTTTTTGAGGTCCAAAAACAGCTTGTACATTTCAGTTGGCACGGCAAAAATAGTGTTGTTTGAAAGACCAGTGTAAGCACTTTAAAATAATGTATAAATACCCGAGGAAAGTTCAACGTGCTTTTAGTTGCGTAAGGCCGAAATATGAAAAATGTCATATTTTACCGATATTTAAACGGTCATAACTTCCTCTGCCAACAACATATTGAAATATTTTTTTTGTCAATGTCATGCTCTATTCTTTGTCTTAACAGAACAGTTGAGTCCTTTGAGGCGAAATGTGAAAAATTTTTTTACAAAAAATGCACAGAAAAAAATAAATTTTTTGTAAAAATTTTTTTCACATTTCGCCTCAAAGGACTCAACTGTTCTGTTAAGACAAAGAATAGAGTATGACATTGGCGAAAAAAATATTTCAATATGTTGTTGGCAGAGGAAGTTATGACTGTTTGAATATGGGTAAAATATGACATTTTTCATGTTTCGGCCTTACGCAACTAAAAGCACGTTGAACTTTCCTCGGTTATTTATACATTATTTTAAAGTGCTTTGACTGGTCTTTCAAACGACACTATTTTTGCCGTGCCAACTGAAATGTACAAGCTGTTTTTGGACCTCAAAAACGCTAAAAAACGTCAAAAATGCCCTGTTTTGAGGGCCTTCACTGACCTTACGGCAACAACTTACCACAAATTTAACATTCATTTTGTAAAGTTTCAACCTTCTATATTCCATATACAAAAAGAAAATTGGAGTTAAACAGTTCCTAGTAAGAGTTTTGGCTCACAGCAATTTCCATGTCTTGAAAATCCGCTTAATTTTTGATGCCACACCTTCAACTTTAGGGGTCCATAAAAACTAAACAACTCAACTTTAGAGCAAAACATTCTGGATTTGGTCTTTCAATAAGATAATAAACATTTGGTAATTTTTTGGAAAAAATCTGAGAGGTCATGAATCACAGGCGTGACACTCTCTCAGATTCTTGCTCTTAATGAAAGAAAATATGTCATCGTTGTTTCTCACAAAGTTGAAAAAAAAAAAAAAAATAAATGAATAAAATATATAAACAGCATACACTTTTTTCGAGGTTACTTTACGAGGTCTACGACAGTCGGATGTATTTCCTCCATAACCTCACTTGTTATGCATTGAAAAGGAAAATCCCGAATCACGCGTTTGCTGTTCTCTGCAATTTTGTGCAAAATAAGGATGTCATAGTTTCTCTTGTAGTAATTACTTAATTTATTTGGATCATTAAAAATAAAAAATGTATTTGAGCTATTATATGCATATGGAGCAAGAATGTAACGATGTATAACAATTAATTTCACACATGTAACGTTATAGTTTATTAAAATTGTTGAATTTGGCTTCATGGAGATAAATTCTGATATCTATACATATAATAAAATTTTAAATATAAATTATTTGAAATCGTCTGATACAAAATACCTTTAAAATGAATATTTACAGCGTTTTTCGTGATACCTTAATTTTTTTCCTTTGTATGGAGCTGTCTTCTCTTGTACAGAGGTTCAATTGCTTTCTTCACTTAAGAGTAATATGGCAAAACAAAGCGGCACTGATGAGTGTTCTGCCGTGCTAAGCTCAAAAGTGGTATCTGCAGTAGAGGTCAAACTGAGATACAACTCTTTAAAGTTTTGCGTCTCCATCTATTTGATTCAGATGAAACTTTTTCAGAATTTTTTAGAAAATATTTCCCGTTCTCAAATAACAATATAATTTTGTATTTGGGTAAAATACGTCACAAAGAGCCACCTGGTAGCGATAACTCAATTTTGTTGGAAAGTGCAGATACGACTTTTGTGCTTAGCACGGCAGTATTGCAAATTGAGATAAGTGTTAGTTGGTTATTTTTTTAATTAATATGCTTACTTATCTATTATATCAATAATGTTAATTTGAATTCCGAATGAGTATTTGAATTTCGTAAGCAGCAAAATTGAGTAGTGATCTTCATTCCAAATTTCAATAAAATCTCTGGAGTTTATAGTTGATAAAAACTGGTAATCCAGCTCCAAATTGCACTTCAGAGAAAAGTGAACCGAATGGCAACAATAGCAGAACAGTTAGCTCAGCTGAAGCGGAAACGCGCTTCTGGGGCAGCCTCACCTATTTCCAAAAACCGGAAGCTAGAAAGAAAATAATGACCCCGTAGATTAGCCAAGGTCAGAGTTTCCATTCTTTTTTTGCCACCAAAAAAACTATTTTTAGAAAGATAATTGGTAGATTCTTCTTTTTAGAATTGTCATAATTCAATGTATGTGTGTGTTAAGGAAAGAGAAGGAAAATAATTAGTGTTGTGGAATTTGAAAAAAAGAAAAGAAAAGAAAAAAGAATCAGGAGTTGAGATATTTTTAAATCGATGGAATCAGAGTTATTTTGAGAAAAACAAGTTTAAGGAACAAACTTTTAATGTAATTTTCGATAGGTCATCAATCAATATTTTTCGTCACTAATGTAAGCCAAAAGAAAAGAACTAAATTTGTGTGAGATTTAGAGTTTTTCAAGCAGGAAATTAACCGTCTTGCCATACCAGCATTTTATCCAAGAAGGTCATGATACACAGTCAGCAAAATAATTGGTCATTTTCTTGCACATTGGTATGAGGAATTCCGGATATTGCTGAGAAATGACTCAATGAAGAAATAAATGATTCTGCGAATGACGCTTAAATGATTTGTTTATGTGCGTTTTCTAGTCTGATGACTGATTACCTGTACATTATTTTGCAAATATGTGCCGTTAATCTCGAAATGTTTACGGGGAAATAAAATAATAAAAACCCTATTATTTGCCATTACCTTTTCGGACTCGAGGAAGAAATACTGTTCATGAATATTATTTGCTGTATATTGCTTGCTTGTGGTTTCAGTACAACATAAAATTAATTGAAAAAAATTAATATTTGATTTTTGCCTGAAAAGTATGTGCCGTATTTACACTTGAAAACATTAATGCGCAAAAAAATCTGTACATAAACTTTCGCTTAATTTAAAGTTTGAGACTGGCTGAACAGAATAGAGAACTTTTTTGACTAAAAGTGGAAGAGAGAAAAATAACATTTTACTCCACGAGAAGGACCAACTTTCAGCTAGTTATTGGTTCCTATTTTTTATAGAGCATATTATAATACATTTAACCAATTCTATTTATTTGACGATAATGAAATTAGACAAATTTCAATAGAGTTCACTAGCTTAAAAAGATTTTTACGAATTGTTTTTTAACATGCCTAATGTACCCGATTTGGTATTTTAGAATCTAGAATGAAGAGGTTATAAAAAAAGTCACCTGTTATAATTAATATTTTCACTTCTAAAATATGTATCTGATTTAGAAGCAAAATTGTCATGATATTTAAAGTCATAACTCGTTACTCTATTGATCAGTTGCTAATTAACCTAAAACCCCTTACCTCAAATGTCACTCTGAACTGCTACAACCTAAAAATGCCAAATAATTTTAAAGTCAATTCTGCAGAAAACTAAGTGAAAAATTGCTTTTAAAATAATTATAGGGAAGAATTTTTTGTTTCACGTTTTGTACGAAGCTTTTAAAAATAAAATCATATGGTTTTGATACGTTAAACCTTTTTTTTTTTCAGTTTTTTCCATCTCGTATCTGTTCGTGTTTTCGGACATTTTTTAAAACGTAAAAAATGAACACGAAAAATGAGAAACTACAAAATGACTAATTATAAAACTGAGCGTTCATTTGAATAAAGAACAGATGTTTATGTTACCCAAGCTTCCTTTCTCGATGTTTCAACCCTCTAGCTCAGTCTTTTTCTCTAACCAAAGAATAAAAATTGTTTTTAAAGTAAATTGCTCTCCGGAAAATGCGAAACTTAAAAATTATTCCGAAGTTGAGCCAAAATAAAAAGATTTTAATGAAAGCGCCGAGTTTCTTTATAGAAGAACAACACTTTTATTTTTATCTAGTTAAAAAGCCCCTAAGTAAAGCACAATTTAAAAATTTTTATCGCTCTTTATTATTCCTGTATACCTGTGGTGTAAAAACGTTGGTGAACAAAAAAGTCTTATTGTGGGAACGTTTTTTTTATATAAAAATGAATATTCAAACGCTTTGCTGCATCGTTATTGTCGTAGTTAGAATGATAGTGCTGTAAGTCATACTGAGAGTTTCGAGAAAAGGAAAGTTTTGTAAAAACATCTGCAAAAAAAAAATAATTCTACAATTTTAACTTCAAGAGCAGGATTTGGGATGAAAAATCAGTAGTTTTTAAAATTGAAGGGCTTGGAGGAGGAAGGGGGTACGTTAGATTTCAAAAAATGAACTCTGGACAGTGGTAAGCAATGGATACAGGTAAGCAAATAAAACTTGGTACATCAAAAAAAGATATCATTTTACCGATTTCATACGCACACTAACAACAGAACCAGAACACAAAAGAACTACAACAATAAAGCTTTGAACTTTAATTACTCCCAATTTCTGTTTTGTCATAAAACCCCTTCATCTCCCAAGCCCTTCAATTATGAATCAACATTATGAAAAGTCGATTGCAACTTCTTTTGAAGTACAGTAAACTTGGGCTACTTTGGCCCTTAGGGTCTTTTGGCCTAAACGTTTTAAAAGATACAACGCTCTCTGCTAATCTTCATATAGCAGATTTTGAACTTATTTTGGCAGTATTGTGTACTTGGGGCTGATCTCTATCGGACACTGATGAAATCAATTTAAGAAATGCTACTTCAAGTTAGCAGAGAGTGTTATGTCTTTTTTAAAAAAGTGGGCCAAAGGACCCTAGGGCAAAGTAGCCCTCTTTTACGGTAACTTTATGACTTTTATCGCTGCCATTCTATATTTACGACGGTTTACTAAAAGAATATTGAGTACGTACAAGGACTATTACAAATTAAAAATTTACTAGGCAGTTCAGGTTAAAAGATAAATCTTGTGTGCTCCTAGAGACGAATATTTTATGGACCCGGTTCTGAACTTAACTCAAATAGTGAAACTTTTCACTTACACCACTGTGTATCTAGCCCGCCCAATTAGGAATTAAACAAAAATTTGAGTAAGCATTTTCATTTTCGACCACAGGCGTGGCTTTTCTGGGTTAGTTTCAGGTGGTCTACTCGGCGAGCAGTTTTATGGCTGTAGGTGTTTTCGGTTTAAGTTGAGAAACAGTTTGCCCAGGGTTAATTACTTTAAAAGCCTTTCTTCCTTGTGTGTTTGATGAGGCTTGTTGTGTTATTTGAACCGACTGAACTTTATTTGGAGCGATTTAAACTTACCATGCGAATGTATTCTTTGTATTAAATTTATTTTCCTTGCATTATTTTGTTTCCTTTTAACTCGGTGCTAACATAATAAAAAAATAATTGTACGTGTTCTTTTTTTTCATTCGTAACGCTAGCTTCTCTTTAGGTAAAAGCTATTTTTATGTCTCTGCCTCCATATAATGAACTTTTCCCATGGCGTTTAAGCGGCCGTGTTACACTAAATTTGCCTACAAAATCTGAGAAACAATTTGTCTGACGAATTTTGTTTTTGTCGATCTCTGATAATACTTATAACTTATTGCATGAGAGTCTTCAAAATCAGATGGTGGGAAAACAATGATATACGTATTTTAGCCTTCTGTCATAAAAAGGGATATAATGCCGAGGATTTTATGAAGTCACTTTTCTTCGATGCATCATGCGGCCCTTTTCTTTTTAATAAACTGACGTAACGGTCAGCTCAACAATATTACCTTGTACATTAATTACCAGTATCAGAAATTTGATCTAACACAGAAACAGCATCCAGTCTGGAATTTCTAGTTCTTGGTAATTGAAACGATTCGTATGCACTGTAAAACAAAACACGTGTACGAAATTTTTATTGCAAATTTTCGCATATACATTAAACTCCTTCAATTGCATTCAACGTAAAGATTTTATTTTGCAACTTAACTAGCATTTTTAACAGCTATATTTCAGGATGTTTTTGTCTTAAATTTATCAAAATGTGCAAGTAAGTATCTATTTAAAAATCTAGAAATATACGTTTGTGCAAATGAGAGAAATTATTCAGTATGTACACTTAGTCGTTTATATGTCCGCTAGAAGCAACTCGTTTGATGTACCTACTGCATTAGCGATTTTATTTAAAACTTATTAATTTTGACACTTATTTAAATGAATGGCTTACTTGCCAAATCCATGAACTCTACTTTTTTAAATTTTCCTTATTTAAGAAAATGTAACACGAGGACCCATTTACCCAATGAATAAGATCTTCATCTCTTTTCTCTATTTTTTAATGTAGGCAGTTAATCGATTTGGAAAGTGAAGCATACAAACAATGTTTGAGTCCGAAACGAAGTGCCTTTAAATTACTTTGAGTCCTTTTCAAAAAAATATTTTGGACGCTGAAGATATTCTTTCAGAATCAGTAGGTTGTGGGTAGCAAACAATACGTGAATATTTTTGCTCTCTTTACTTGTCGCTTTTGAATGCTACTCATATCGTTTTTCATTATTGAAATCCTTTGTTTTTTATCGTTGCGAAATCGTGGCTTTTTGTATAAAAGTTCCTGTCATTTTCATTGACATCTATTTCTATTGTATTTACAGTTTTTAATATGCAGTTCTAAAGAATGTACGCATCTACTTCAGTCATCTCTTTCTATAACGCGTGCTATTGATGCAACACGCATATGAAGGGCCAGGGGGAAAAAAGATGAAAGTTACCAAAAAGCGATTTCGAGAAAAACGAAGAATAAAGTTTGATTTCTCGTAGCTCCTTTTGTAGTTTTTCGAGTTTTCATGCACATTTTGGTCGATTCTCATCTTTTTTCCCCTTGTTGTTCTACCAGATGATATTACTCCTTCATAGCCCCTAGATAGCGCTAATATCACAAAACTGACGAAAAAGTGACCATCTTTTTTCCCCCTGGCCCTTCATATTGTAAATATAGCTAATAAGTCGTTAGTAATGTCCTGAGAGGCCGACAAAAATTGCAACATTTTAGGAGCTAGTAAGATTATTTTGCACCAGACTAGTCATTACTCAAAGTTTATTGGAAAATTCAAAGTAGCAGGGCCTTAGAAGAATTCTCTTTTTGAAAGAAGAAATCGGAATTTTTTTAAATTTAAAGTTGCCTGAAATTTGTCGGACCTCTGTTATGTCTAATTATAACTCGTGTTAAGAATGTTACTTCCATTTTTTCTCTTTTTTTCGCGATCTAAATTTTTCATACTTTGTTTTAGTCTTATATATTTGACCTATGAATTTCAATTAAATATTAACTTGCATTTTCATATGACATATATTCAGGAACTTTTTAAACGACTTTTTTTCTTGCTTTCCGTAACTTCTGTTTAGGCAGCTTTGAGTATGTGTCATGATGTAATAAATTAATTTGATAACTGCATGTTATTTTCGAGTTCTGCCACTCAGACATTTTGCTATGTCCGTGAATTCCATCTCTATTTGTACGATGCAGGACTAACGCTGTTGTGTCAAATCGATAGTCAATTTAGAATTGTTAATATATAAATGAACAGTTTCTCAATTTTAACGGTTGATTAATGGAGCATAATTCTATGACAGGATAGCCGGCTTTAGAGACATTCTAGCGACTATTTTCTGAACCAAATAATTGTTATTTGGAAACTAGAGATGTAAAAGTTCCGAAAATGTTGAGGCGGTGGAGAATTTTTTTTTTTTTTTTTTGCTTTTTCTGAGAAAAATGGAAAAATTCATTTAATATTACAAGGTAAAATATATAGTTAAACTCTTATGTTTTCTCAGAAAACATTTAACGTCTTAAATTTTTGAAGATATATGCAAATACAATCCATATTGTTTTCCATCTTAACAGAAATATACATAAAAGTTTACTTCTAAAAAAACTATCCCTTCTGTCTCCTAACTATCAGTAGCTGAAGCTTTCTTTGTTTCAAATACCCAAAGTTATCAGCATTATTCAAATCCTCATTTAAACAATTTCGAGCTGGATATGATTGTCGCAAATTGTTGAAACTAACTTTTTTCCTTTTTTTTGTTTTGAAAAAAAAAAAAAATTTTGAGTGCAAATAGAGAGATTTTAAACGAAGTTGAATTTTTCTTTTTGAGAATTTCGTTGCATATATACAGATGTGTGCAAGCTGTAATATAATTTAACTTCCCTATGCACCAAAGTATTATATCCTATTTTCATCGCTAAAACTATATACATATTAATTAAATAAAAATAAAATTTTATTAAATTTTCACTTATTGATTTTATTAATCTGTTTTGTAATGTACGTTTGCAGTTTTAGTAAGAAAAGTCGCAAATAGTGTTCATGTGTACAGGAAGTTCAATGTTTCAGCTCGCATTATCTGAGTTTGTTTACCCATACAATACTGAAAGTAACAAATATTTAAACAAAAAAAGCATGGTAATTTAAATATTATGAAATTCTAAGTACATTATTTCTTTCGTCATGAGAAAGAAATCCCTATCACCAAGGGATAAAAAAAAACATCGGTAAAAACTAGAAGACATATTTTTTTTCATAAATGCTATATTATATTAAAGAACATTTTAGCTCATGCTCCTAAGTAAAACCCTGCGGAGAAAAAATTTTAAAGTTCTTTGATGGCTTTATCTTTGAACAAACTCCAAAAAAAAAATCTGTAAAAATGAATTGCAGCAAAATTTAGATTTAGGGCCTTTTAAATCATGCTGGCAGATTTTATGCTAAACATGTCAAAATTTTCAATTTTTTCAGTAGAAATAAACACCATCCTTCGAGAAAATACCCGAAAAAAATCTCCTTACTGCCCAGTTTTTTCCGCATCACTCCAATGATGACTTTTTATAAGTATTCATTTGCGTTTTTCTCTTAAAGAATTATGTTAGAACGATTTCATATTTTGTTTAAGGGACATTGTATAGTGCAATTTAATTCTTCATATACTATTGACGGTAGAACTAAATAGAAAAATGATGCTGCATTCATATTGCTATAAAAGGTAGGATTGATTAGGTACATCTCGATTCTAGAACAAAATTTCTCGGAACTTTAAAATGTTTCGGAAGAAAATGGAACCAAACTTAATTTTCTTCTAAAAGTATCTATGCATTTCTAATGCGTTGTTACTTACTTCAGTTCAAATACGCTTTGAGGGTGGAAGCTGTTTGCGTTGCGTGGGGAGATGAGATTCAAATTTGTTTCGTGCATTTTCAAAGCAACAGCCGATTAATCTTTATGAACTGATTGCGTATTGATAGCAACCAGTGGCGTAGCTTGAGGGGGTGATTATGTTTTAAGTCTCCTTTTTGAAACTAGTCAATCAAAATATACCTGTATTCACAGGAGAATATATTTTTGAAGAGAAAAAAAACTGCGTGTTTTCCGCCTACTTTCACAAACATATATAATATATATGCCTATAAAAGTGCGCGATGTCACACTTCTTGTCACTTCCCTCTGTCACAAACTGTCACAATTTCACGAACCATCTCCCCTTTTAAACCATGACATCATTTGGGGACAGCCCCTATCTGAACTAAGCGAAACATACGATGACCGATCCGATTCGTGAGTTAGCGAATCCCGAAACCGGAAAAGGCTAAATAGCGGAATCTGCGGATATGCAGATCCAGTCCTTCCACCCCATGCCGACACAACTGAATAGCGTTTTATTTTACATCCTCTGTAGAATAAACATGGAACTTTAAAAATGGATTTCACAATTGAAGGGATTGGTGAATGACGGGTCTATGTTATATTTTTGGAAAATACAATCTGGACACAAGTAAACAATGGATACAGGTAAGCCAATAAAACTTGGTATATTAAAAAACAGATGGCATTACACAAATTTCATACGCTCACTTAACGGCCAAACCAGAAAACGAAAGAGCTGCGACAATAAAACTTTGTACCTAAATTATTCTAAATTAGCGTTTTATTACACAAGATCTTCATCTCCCAAGGTCTTCATCTCTATTTCTTCTTGCAACAGCAAACATTTTAGCTTTTATATCAAGTATTAATTTATTTCTTTCATTATATTGCTAAGCATTTTGACTTTACCATATATTTCTCAATTCCTTTTCCGAAATTTTAAAGAATCCTGATTGTGACCATTTTTTTTCTTTTTAATCAGAAGAGGACACTTTTCCGTCATGATAAAAATAGCTTTGTTTAATCTGATTACAGTTGTATCATTTCCGAGAATCAGTTGGGTTTTTTCCTATCTAATGAAACTTCAAATAAGGGTTTTCTTAAAATTTTATTATGCTGATAGACATCGGCATTAAACGGAATTATAGTTTATATTCTTCAGCAACTTCTGGTTTTTCTTAACGTTATCAAAATTCCTGCGAACTTTTTTACAAGTGAAAGTATTTCACATGCAAAATAAAATATTTACCATAGCTGTTAAAAGAGTTGATATTTCACTTTGTACTCCTGACTGTAGACATTGGGAAAATATAGTAAAACCCAGTTGCTTTGAAAAAATAACTGAATATATAATTTATTTCTTTGATTCGTTTCAAAGTTCGCCTAGCTGTATTAGAAGGGAGAGCTTTTTCACTAACTTAAAAAATAGCTTCCAAACAGTTACTTCAGAATTATTGAACAATACAATTATCTGTGTAAAATAGTGCTTTTTTTTGTAAAGTAAAAAATCGAAAACTTATTTTTTCACAACCTTGCCGGGAGAATGCAGTCCTTTTTTTTCCGTAGTTTTTGAAAACAATAAAATCAATCGTATTTTCCTTGTATGTGTCAGTATTTCCAATAAACTTCGCCTATAGCTCATTTTAATAACATGAAAGTTTCAATACATTTTTATAACTACATTTGAATGACGTCCTTTCATTGGGTTCTTTCCTTGTCCATACAACAAAGAAGACAGTATAATTGAGTACTGAACAAGGATCATAGTAATAACACGAAACGTGACCCCCACTCTTGCTTAAATTTGACTTCGGTTAGTTTAACTCTCTTTAAAGGTAGCTTTGCGTTATATTTTATGAAGGAATTTCATACATCTTAGTGATACAAATCTGTACAAAATTAAATTTGTCCACGCTCAAGATGGTTTTTCATCTCCCTCCTGATTACTTGAAGTAAGAATCGATACTGTTTTCATTGCATCCCGAATAATGTCTTTTTTTTCACTAGTAAGCATTGTCACTGAATATCAAAAATGCTTTTATATCGCCGTTCCGGAAGAACAATGACGTAACTGAAAACAATTGTCAAATGCAAATACGTCACTGTTCTTCCGGAACAGCGATATTATGAACAAAAAAGTCTGGTTTACTAAAACAGTAAAAGTAACGTAAATTCCCAGCAAAGAAATAATAAACCAATTCCAATTGTATTTGAAGGATATCCTGACTTCGCATTTATCTCAGATATGTTGAAAATTTTTACTTTCATTTAATTTAAGTCGTTTTGCAATGTAATCCACTTGGAAAAGCGCCCATAAATAGGCATTTTGAGTGTATTACCAGGACTTTTATTCGAAAAAACTCCCACTTTCGCACAGAAAGGGTATTAAACCAATAACTTACATGATCGCAATTTTCTGCGGTCAAATCTCTTAAGGAGTTGAAATCGATAAGAGCTCCGGCTATAAAATTGCAATAACACTGCCGGAATGTGACTTCATGGGAGGCGTTATAACTCTTGACTTTTCCGTAATAGGAATTTAAAGTTTTCCATCGCGATGAAAAATTATGAGGAATTCGTTACGAGGGAGCAGCGCGTTGATTTTGGGGGATGGGAAAAATATGCTAAAAATGTTAAGTTAGAGTATTTAATGGGACGTATTTTGAGAGAACTAAATGCATTCATTTTTGAAAAGTAGTTCAGTTCGTAGTTTTTTTATTTATTTCTTTTGTAATTGTAGCTGCCGTTAAATTTTAGTTTACGACATTTGCATGCAAAATCATACCAAGCTCATAATGATCCTATTTGCTGTATTTTCTAGTGATTATGCCTAATTAAAGAGAACGCGAGACTAATTTCGAAACTGAAAGATGATTAAATAACACTGGGAGTAAATTTTTAGCGCAATTTATGTTGAGCTCGATTTTTGAGCTGTTTTCGAGTTCAACAGGCATGCTTACGACTGTTGTCGGTTTTCTTCTACTGCGTCAGGTTTTATTCTGTACACCTTATATGAGTATTATCACTTAGCGCAGGAGAGCGCGTAACACGGAATGTCCTTCTGCTCTCCGATTGACTGTTGACACCGATTGACTGTTTTTAAATTGAAATAAAATGTTTATGTTGAAATTAATATTATTATTATGTCTGAAAAATTTGAATTCACTCTTTTGTCACGGGGAAGAGATAGAAAGATCCATAAGGAATGCATAATAATTTTGTATTCATCAGTAAAACAGAAAAGTATTTTTTTTAATATGTGACTAAATTTAATGATTTTTTTTTTTTTTACGTAAGTGCGATTCCTCGGTAACAGACGTATCATTGTTGCACAACATGTCCTAAACAGACTCTAAGTGGGTTATATTCTTGTTTCTCTGAATGAACTTTTATGAAGAACATAGACTGCACTTATATAAAATAAAAATTGCATTTTGAAGATTTGCACACACAATATTTCTATAATTTATTTTGCTCATTAACGGACGTATTTCATAGGATACGTCCGTTAGATACGTCCTGAGCTAGAAAAAATGTTTTATTACAAATCTTCATTAATTTAATGCATTATATAGAAGCAGAGTCTATGTTCTTCATAAAGTTTTTCCAATGAAGCAAAAAACTTAATATATTCGGAATCTTTTTTGGGTGTTTTGAGCTACAGATGATAAATTTATCGAAGTGGAATTTCGGCTTAAATCTTTTTTTTTTTTTCTCAAAATTAGATTGTTTTTCAAAAATGTCCTATACTTTGAACTGGTAACTTTGACTTCTATGTAGAATAAAAACTTCACGTAATAGACTAAAGCTGAGATTATTTTTTGACTCGGAGGGCATATGTTATAGTCAAAAACAAATCATAGATTTACGACTATAAAATCACTTTTCTCCTATGTAATTCAAGATTTCCCTATTTTGAATGCGAATCTTTCCGATAAGAAATAGATCTCGTCTTTCTAGTTTCTATTTTTAACATCATTTTGTCTTCAGACTGAAGTTCCGATTTCATGTAAATTCAAAGATTATTTGAATCAGGGTTTATACTTAATATTTATAGTTCTCACATTTTCAGTTTCATGATTTTTATCATTTTTACCCATTTGAATATTTTTAATACATTTGTTATAAATTTAGCGAAAATGTGAACATCAGCATAAACTAGAAACATAAAGTACTTTTAAATTTCTTTACTCGAGAAGTTGGAAATAAAAATTTGAACAGTATTAAAGTTAGTACTGATGAAGGCACATAATAAATTTTGCCTACAAAAATATCGAAACACATGCAATGAGTTACCGGCCATAAGCCATGGATAAAGCATAACTGAAGCAAATACACCTACAGCTCGATCATAGCATCCTAAGACTGCACTTTCGTCCTTATTATGGACTCCTCAGTTAGGAATAGCCAACGATCGAGCTGGAGGCAAAGATCCTCTTGTTGTAGCTAAGATTGCCAGGAAACTGGTAGATAAAGTTAATTTATCTTACTAGCGAGCGTCCGCAATGGGCGGTAACTCATTGCATATTACCCAGATTTTGCCTGCAAATTTCGAGTTGAGCCGCACCATGGTTTGCGGACGCTCGCTGCTAAGATAAATTCACTTTATCTACCAGTTTGTTGGCAATCTTAGCTACAATAAGAGGCTCTTTTCCTCCAGCTCGCTCATTGGCTATTCCTAACTGAGGAGTCCATAATAAGGATAAAGTGCAGTCATAAGAAAGTGCAGTCTTAGGATGCTATGATCGAGCTGTGGGTGTATTTGCTTTAAAATCGATACATTTTATATTCATGCATCAATGGTCACAGTTTATGGAATAAGGTGTCAGTCATCACACAGTTTGACTGCTTTTGATAGTTTCATGTGATTATTGTATTATAACTTCTTCACTTGTCAGCCTTGCTTTAAGCAGCTGTTAAAAATTATATTCCATGTTGCAATTTATCAAAGAATTTTTCCCAACAATGCAAAAAAAAAAAAAATGCTTATTTGGTCTTCTAAGTATTGTTTTTTAATTAAACGGGAAATTTATATGCAGTTTATAGTATTTAGCATTCAATAAACTGTTCGGAGAAAAAGATGACAATTTCTGGACCAAGTATTGGCCGAGATTGAATATTTAAGGAAACTAAATATAATAACTATATTGATCAGTACCAATTTCTGAATTTGGTATTGAAGAATATAGTTGAAATATTTAGTTTAAGTCTGAAGTAAATGTTTTCAATATGCAGTAAATTCTGAAAAAACCCACTTTACCGAGATAGTGGTGTTTTTCTAGTGGGCCTATTCTAAAAAAAAAAAAAAACCCTTTTTTTTCTGACTTATCCCGGTCTGGCGAACTCTGGTTATCAATTATTTTTGATTTATTTTCTGTAACTTCAAAGTGAAGATACAACTTTCACAAAAAACGAACAAGGATTTGGAACAATTGGAAAAAAAAAGAACACTGGCCTCTTTATTCGTGAGCCGTGAAGTCTTAATTATATCTCAATGTGACTAAGCCAAGACCTATTAAAAAAAAAAAAGAAAACGAAAATATCCTATGGGGGTGGAGCATTTGGATGCACTTGTACCAATCTAAGGTATACTACCCTTTTTTTATCAGTCAAAATGTCACACATTTATAAAATCACTCAATGTAAGAAATGAAATTTTACTTTATGCTTTTCAAAATGAAATGGTGTTAATCCTGAGCAGTGTTATTACAATTTCTTGATTAATATAAGCTTCCAGAACTCGAATGAATATCGATATTTTCTCAGCATAAAAGAAAGAAGCAAATTATGTACTGTAGATTACTGCCATTGTAGTTTTATTTTTTCAAAAATAATTCCAAGAACTAGAAATGAATGCTTGCTGGATTGATTCCCTCAAAAGCTCGAAAAGTGTTATATTCATTAGAAAACAATTTCCTTCTGCAAACGCACGAAAAGCAGTCTCTCTCTCGCCCTCTCTCTACTTTATTAAGAGAACCGTAACCTCTAGAGCAAGAGCTTGCACAAATCGAATTTTCCCACTGCCCTTACTATTACCTGTCGGTCGTGTCGCTTGGGTATTTAGCACTGCTTAATGTCCCTAAAATAATTCAGAAGTTGTTGTGAGTGCTTGTTTCCTATACACATTCAATTATCCTCCCAGAATGTCAGCGTTTGTCAATTACCTAAAAGTAATGTTTAGGAGAGCTAAGCTTTTCCTTTTATAAACATCCGACTGAATCTCGCTTAATTCCCTAGCACGCAATTATGTTTGAGTCAGGGTGTAATATTAGGCAATAAATTTGTTTTCGCAGTCAATTTGGAAATAGTTTAAAACCTAATTATCTGCACAGCCACGGAGCTAAGATTTTAGACGAATTAAAAAAAAATTTTCTGGTTAAAATAATAACCAGTAAAAATGTTTAAAATACGCTTCCGGTATGTAACGCAACGTTCAATTTGGTTACTATGTTAACTATGAGCTGTTTCGGGGCAAAATAGAGGGCATTTGTGTTTGTCAAAAAATACGTGTCTAAAAAGGATCATACGTTTTCCTTTTCTTACAATAAAAAATAATAATTGAAAAAAAAAAAAAGTTGAATGAAAAAGTAATATTGTATAATTAAGTAAATCTCAATTTGAGAAACCTGTACGGGAAAAAATGATTTTCTTTTCTCAACATTATTTGTGGCTATGATAAATGGGTATATATTGACGAGAAATGTATTGAATAAAAGCGCTTTCTTAAACAAGACATAGATACCCACTTTGTTCATAAAATAATTTTATTTTTCTTGCGCTAAATTTCTTAATGAGCATATGTTGACCAAAGGTGCTGAAAAGATGCATTAAGCAGTTATGTTAACAGTTAATGTCTTTATGAACTATAGTTTCGATTCAGTGACAAATGAAATTGCTGATATATTTGTAACGGCCGTACAAGCTTATTTCACGCATTGAAAACACAAAATACGCCTTAAAATTTTAGTCAAGCTTGTTTTTACGCTTTTGCAACATAAAAATTTAACATCGTGGGAAATAGGTAAAGCAGGGGGGGGGGGGGGAAGCAGATCAATTGCGGAATCTTACTGTTAAAGGATTTTAAATTCAAAATTTCAAACAATCTAAAGATATCAAAATAGCAGACCACTTATCTTTCCCTTCTCATCCTTAGAAAATTGATTTTGTGGAATTTATCACGATTATAGTTTTTACCCAGCTGGCACACTTCATTTCAAGCGTTTCGAAATAGTTGTCAAAGTAGAGGCAACCAAATTTTAAAACGTTCATGAAAGGTTACTCGCCATGTGTACCTACTTACCTGGGCAATGTTTTCATACATTTCACTCATCCAAAGTCGATGGCTCTTCTCTAAAATATATCATGGAGCATTTTCACCCTTTTAAAAATCTCTATCAATGGCTGTGGTTCCATTGTACGTTAGAATTGACAATAACTATTCTTATGATGAGAGGCTTATTTTGCGCGAAATTAATACATTTTCCTATTCATATTATACCATACACAATGACTTTTAAATAATTCATAAAGATGCGTATAATTACTGAGTGTAATGTACAAGTTTAACTACCTTGCAATTAGAAGTAAGAAAATCGTACGTTATAGCTCTGATGATATATTTTGATTTGCTGTGCAGTCTATAACGTGAGGAGAAGGTACTTAACATTTTGCAATGTTTTATTAATCTTCCCAAGTAATTAACTTTGAGAAAATGAAGATATATATCTTAACTCTTTGTTAATGGTCTCAAAAACATGAATAATTTTTTTTCCCGAGAATGTTAAGCAGCCAGAAGCCAACTTATGCGTCACGCTAAACCACTCAATTTCATATCTTGCAAATCGGTTATTGAAGCGTAACGGAATGTTTCGAATAGTTCGTAAATCAAGTAGGTAACACGAATGATGTTTTAGCGGGCATCTACTTTTAAATAGCTTATGGGATCTCTCTGAAATATTTTTCATGTAGCATATTTGTAAGCAATTTGCAAGCTGTAATGAGAGCTGTAGTCTTATCTTAGTTATCTTGAAATTCGTGGTTTAAATAAAAATGTAACTTTCTTTTCTTCTTTTCGTCCCCCGTACCTATCAATAACGCAGGGCTCCAACTGAGTCCAGGCGATGCTTAGAACCTGGTAAAATTTAGTGTTCTCTCACAAGAAAATCCGTAGATTTTTCGAAGTAGTCGTTTCCGAAAAGGGAGAAAACGAACACAAATTTTCCTACTCTAGGAGTATGCTTTAATCAGGCCGTGACTATAGCATATCTCTATTTATTGATGCAGTTTTATTTCTAATATAAAATAAAAAGTACGTACAATTAATTTTACTCGATTAAATATTTTGCAGTCATGACAAACCGATTGTCTTTGCACCGTGATTGAATTGAATTAAGTTCATAAAAAAAAAAAAAAAAAAAAATCAATACTGCATAACCAACAAAATAGGTTCCTAGCCCCCTTATATAATTTTTCATACATTACCTTAAATATAAATAGTTTCTAATCCCATGAGATCTTTTCACTTTGTACATTGTCCCTGAAGTGAAGGATTTGCTCTTAGGTCCTAACAGATAATAAGGTTTGTGCATTTTTCCGATAAAGTTCACGGTTTGTGCTTGTAAAGCGCTTTTGTTCTCCCTTTCCTTTTGCCCATCATCGAAAGGGCAGGAAGGAGCCAGATGGCTGAGATAGTGCAGCTGTTCAAGATGCTTATTATACTAAATAAAATTGATTAATATTGATGTTTTCAGGGAAAAGGCCGGGGGGCTTTTCCAGGACTCCCTATAATGGAGATTGGGAATAATCATTTTTTGAAAAGAGCTTCACGCTTTGAGATGAATGATAGCTTATGCTTATTTAAATAAATTTTTAATGCATCTTAAAAGGAAAAAGCCAACTGATGTGTTTTCTGAAAAAAATATTTTATCGCTCTTAAAGTACATTGTTATTGATGGCGAGAGGGATGGTATTGGTTAAGTTATGCAGCAATTCTATAAGGTGGAGGAATTGATTTATGTTGACGTCTTTGAACTCATCAGCTTAAACGGCTCGGGGAAGCAATTTAACACAGTAACATTTATCCATATGTAACTGTTACCTTTAAATTTATTATTATTATTATTATTTTGGAGGAATGAGTTAGAAAATTCCTGTCTACTGCAATATTGATCTGTAGGTGAATGGAGTTGAAAATGCTATTTTTCCTGATCGGCCCTCAGACAAGAAGGAAAATTTGTATTTATAGGAAAACCTACAAGGCAATGAACAATGCATACAGTAATGGGTATAAATGTGGGATAAGTGATGCTAAACCAGAAGAAATCTATTGACTTTGTCATTTTTGTCTCTATTGATGTGATTGATCACGCAAAACGCGTTGGAAACAGTTTGCCAACTTACATGTATGTTTGTGCATTGCCATAATACTCTGAATGAGCACTGACAAAGGTATGACATGAATATTAGGAGTAAAATAACATTGTCAAGCTATTATACGGCCTATTCTATTTTACACGAATTGAGTAAGGTATGGTATTAAATCCTAATTGATATGCCTATGAATTTGTTGTCCGTCTTTGAATTTCGTTTTTACCTTGCTTGAATGGTAGTATGGCACTTCACACCTTTCTATTAAAAACATGTTTATACTAAAATACACCTATGCTTTTATTAACTTTTTCGTCCTAAAACAAAATCGAAACGATACCGTGATAGTATTTGTGTTTTCTGTGTATTTTTTTAATACTGTAAGAAATTGTTCGAAATTGCTGTGATTGCAGTCTGGTAGCGACGCATATTTAGACAGCCTAGCGTACAGCTCTGCTAAGGGTATCAGAAGCATAACAACCTATTTTGGTTAAGTTATTAAGTGATCAAATGAATTCGTATAGGTTTAGGCTCATGCGTTTTCTAACAAGGTACTCCGCACTTTTGTCTGTAGTTAATTTATGAGATTTTTTTCAATGCCATTTTCCGTTACGTAATGAAAGATTTATTATTTAATTTAAGAAAGTGAAAATTTCCCCCGTTATCTATGAATGATAATGGTACTAAATTATATGGTTAAACTTCTGTCAGTATAGTTATTTAGAATAAAAAAAGACTTAACCCCTTTGGAACAAAGTATATAATTATTTACACCATTTTCGCAGCGAAAAATAATGGAATTAGATAAATTACTTTTATTTGGTACTTTTCTAATCTATTAAGTACTTTTTTTCATGTAAATACGGCATGAATTTTAGATACAGAATTTTGGAAGGTAGTTACCCAAATCTTCATCGCTATCATCATTTACTTGCATTAGCGTTAGGCGTAATGTTGCAAAATTGCGCTATGGGGATGAAAACTCCCCTATGTGAATTCTAGAGCTTTAACGAAACTTCGGGCCCAATTTGGTAAAGATCCAACGAAATTATGAATTTTTATAAGGAAACATACACACATCCACACCTACGTCCATTTTTGTATGTATAGCTTGCTTATTTCTGCACCCAATAGCATTTGTTATGAGTACTAACCTTTACTACATACGGTATTGTAATTTTGATGAATTACAACACCATTAGGGCGTGCATGATGCATACCGGCCCAGCTCCAAGTTGGTCGCACTGTATTCTGTATTTTGGTCAGTTTTCTAAAACGTTTATAGCCAACTTACTTAGTTGTTGTTGTAGTGCTGGATTGTTCGAATAGAGCAAACTTTTTAAAGATTCACTCTGTTTTATAATGCTAAGATTGATATTACAAACAAAATATATTGCCTTTCACCTATAACCATTTCATAAAAGACAACACATTATGGCTAAATTTTTTCTTAAAGTGTCTTTAAAGAACTGTTGTGAAACTTCCGTGACCTCATTCAGTGTATTCTTAAAACTAAGATAATCCATCGGATAATAGTTTAATTACATCTAATCCAGAGTAATAGTCCGTGGAGTTAGTGCAAACATATTTCATTTCCGGATACCAGTCTGAAATTTTATGTGGGGCTTAAATTCACATAGGAGGACAAAAAAACGCCGGGAGACACTTGATCGGAGGTCAAGGTCATTCCGTGATGACGTCATCAAAATGGCCGCTTTTACAGGTAAATACGTTCGTTTAACTGCTTAAAACTCCATCATAGATTGAAATATTGCAAAACTCAAATATATCATCTGAAAGCACTTTAAAAGAGCTATTTAGAAAGATTTAATTTTTCTTTCTGAGGTAGATTTTTCACCTGTAATGACGTCATCAAAATGGCCGCTTTTACAGGTAAATACGTTTGTTTAACTCCACCTAAAACTCCATCATAGATTCAAATACTGCAAAACTCAACTATATCATCTGAAAGCTCTTTAAAAGAGCTATTTAAAAAGATTTAATTTTTCTTTCTAAGGTCAAAGTCCCACCTATGATGACGTCATCAAAATGGCCGCTTTTGCAGGTAACTACGTTTGTTTAACTCCCCTTAAAACTCCATCATAGATTCAAATATTGCAAAACTCAAACGTATCATCTGAAAACCCTTTAAAAGAGCTATTTAGAAAAAAATAATTTTTCTTCTGAGGTCAAGGGCCCACCTGTAATGACGTCATCAAAATGGCCGCTTTTACAGGTAAATACGTTTGTTTAACTCCCCCTAAAACTCCATCATATATTTAAATATTTCAAAACTCAACTATATCATCTGAAAGCGCTTTAAAAGATCTATTTATAAAGATATAATTTTTCTTTCTGAGGTCAAGGGTTCACCTGTGATGACGTCATCAAAATGGTCGCTTTTGCAGGTAAATACGTTCATTTAACTGCTTAAAACTCTATCATAGATTCAAATATTGCAAAACTCAAATACATCATCTGAAAACTCTTTAAAAGAGCTATTTAGAAAGATTTATTTTTTCTTTCTAAGGTCAAGGGCCCACCTGTGATGACGTCATCAATATGACCGCTTTTACAGGTAAATACGTTTGTTTAACTCCCCCTAAAACTCCATCATAGATTCAGATATTGCAAAATTCAAATATATCATCTGAAAGCTCTTTAAAAGAGCTATCTAGAAAAATTTCATTTTTCTTTCTAAGGTAAAGGGCCCACCTGTAATGACGTCATCAAAATGGCCGCTTTTACAGGTAAATACGTTTGTTTAACTCCCCCTAAAACTCCATCATAGATTCAGATACTACAAAACTCAAATATATCATCTGAAAGCTCTTTAAAAGAGCTATTTAGAAAGATTTAATTTTTCTTTCTAAGGTCAAGGGCCCACCTGTGATGACGTCATCAAAATGGCCGCTTTTACAGGTAAATACGTTTGTTTAACTCCCCCTAAAACTCCATCATAGATTCAAATATTGCAAAATTCAAATATATCATCTAAAAGCTCTTTAAAAGAGCTATCTAGAAAGATTTAATTTCTCTTTCTAATTTTAAGGGCCCACCTGTGATGACGTCATTAAAATGGCCGCTTTTACAGGTAAATACGTTCGTTTAACTCCCCCTAAAACTCCATCATAGATTCAATTATTGCAAAACTCAAATATATCATCTGAAAGCTCTTTAAAAGAGCTATTTAGAAAGATTTAATTTTTCTTTCTGAGGTCAAGGTCCCACCTGTAATGACGTCATCAAAATGGCCTCACATGACGTCATCACAGGTGGGCCCTTGACCTTAGAAAGAAAAATTAAATCTTTCTAGATAGCTCTTTTAAAGAGCTTTTAGATGATATATTTGAGTTTTGCAATATTTGAATCTATGATGGAGTTTTAGGGGGAGTTAAACAAACGTATTTACCTGTAAAAGCGGCCATTTTGATGACGTCAGTACAGGTGGGACTTTGACCTCAGAAAGAAAAATTAAATCTTTCTAAATAGCTCTTTTAAAGAGCTTTCAGATGATATATTTGAGTTTTGCAATATTTGAATCTATGATGGAGTTTTAAGCAGTTAAACGAACGTATTTACTTGTAAAAGCGGCCATTTTGATGATGTCATCACGGGTGAGCCCTTGACCTCAGAAAGAAAAATTAAATCTTTCTAGATAGCTCTTTTAAAACGCTTTCAGATGATATAGTTGAGTTTTGCAATATTTAAATCTATGATGGAGTTTTAGGGGGAGTTAAACAAACGTATTTACCTGTAAAAGCGGCCATTTTGATGACGTCATTACAGGTGGGCCCTTGACCTCAGAAAGAAAAATTAAATATTTCTAAATAGCTCTTTTAAAGAGCTTTCAGATGATACATTTGAGTTTTGCAATATTTTAATCTATGATGGAGTTTTAAGCAGTTAAACGAACGTATTTACCTGTAAAAGCGGCCATCTTGATGACGTCATCACGGGAGTTCATGACCCCTGATCAAGTGTCTCCCGGCGGTTTTTTGTTCTTATATATGTACTTAAGCTCTGTACAAAATTTCACACTGGTATCCGGAAGTGAAATATTTCGGCTGTTTTTGTCGCTAACTCCACAGACTATAATTTAATCAAATATCCTCATGTTTCATTCTTGTTTTTAGATGACGGTGAAATTAATGCCGAAAATTTATTTTTTACTTGTCTTTCTAACTGCGAGAAAACGAGTCTGTAATATCGCTGAAAAATTGCCTACTTGTGGTAAATAAGGGCGTTAAATGCGTTGGAAGGAGGAAAACGCGATGCTCAAATAATCTCCATAAAGATAATGAGAGAAAAGGAGCGATAATATTCACTTAATCTTTTCATCAACTTTTTGCTGCTGAAAGAAGGATCATTTAGGTTTAATACCTTTTATAATTTACGCAACTGAAATTTTGGGTAAAAAATCTTAGTTCTATTTCAAATTAACGTATCGTTTTATTTTCAAAAATGTTTTAAGTAACTAACAATCACAGATGCTTGGAAGGACACTTGGATTATTCTTTTTATACTTAAGATATAACGTAAGGAGATACATGTGACGAAAAGTGCTTTGTTTGAAAAATGATACGATTACGGTTTAATGCTACGAAAAGAAGTTAATTGACTCTTAAACCGTGAAAGTAACCGGGCGATCCTCGCTTACTCAATGGAAGAAAATAATCAGCCATTATTCTGGACTTCGGGGGCGGGGAGCGAAGAAATTGGAATCGAGAGGAAGTATTCGGTGAGGAAATTGATTTCTTCTTTTATCCTTCGGTTACATCAGTGAAAACTAATCAATCGGTATAAAGCGGTTGCCCAGGCTTTTTTACGGACTACTGCTTCCTTTCGCATTTTTTAAGCTTCATTAGTATCGGAAGATCAGGATATTGGTTGGAATAAAGTATGCATCTTTTTTATTTGATATAATAATTTATTATTTTTTGAGTATAGTTGGAAGTGGTTAATCATACTTTGTTTTTTTATTGACAACTGCTTCCTTTCGAGATTTTTTATTGAATGTTATCGCTTTTCGGTGCGTGTTTAGCTATCAAATTGTTTGCATTAATAATCTGTCAACGGAAATATACCAAACTCATTTGTATTGAATAAGTTGAAATTCAAAACTTTTGCATTCTCTTGAAATGTATAACTGTTTTAATACCTGAATGAGACTGACAAAATTAATTTTTGAACAGCATTAGAGTTTACTGATTACATCGAAAAAGTGTTAAACTCGGAAAGGTTGAATTCAAACGTAGTATAAAGGGTGTTTTTTTATAGGTATAGAAATTTAAGTTGGTAACACTTTTTTGACTGGCGGCTATTTTGTCAGCTGTCAAGTGATTTATGTTTAGTTTGGTTCGGCATTTCAACATGAAGCCACACAATCACCTAGCAAGGCGTGAATTTGGTGAATGAGCCCAAAACAAGATTGCCGTTGATCCGATTTTCATAAACGAATTTTGTTCAGCGATGAAGCTCCCTTTTGGTTGAATGGATGCGTCAATAAACAAAACCGCCGTATTTGGAGTGATGATAATCCTCAAGTGTATGTTGGGACACTGTTACATCCAGAAAAACTGACTGCTTGGTGTGCTTTACGGGTTGGTGGAATAATTAGTCCGTACTTCTTTAAAAACGATGCTGTCCAGAACGTTACAGTCAATGGTGACCGCTATAGAGCCATGATTACTGACTTTTTCGTTCATTAGTTGAGCAATTATGATGTGCAGGAGCTGTGGTTTCAACAAGATGGTGCAACATGTCACACAGCTCGTGGTACAATTGATTTAGTGAAGGATACGTTTGACAACTGCATAGTTTCATGCTTTGGGCCCGTGAAGCTGCCTCCAAGATCGTGCGATTTAACGCCGCTTGACTATTTTCTGTGGGGATACGTGAAGTTGCTAGTCTACGCTGATAAGCCCACAACGATTGACCACTTAGAGGACAACATTCACCGCGTTATTGCCGATATACGACCACAAATGTTGGGAAAAGTAATCGAAAAGTGGACCTCCAGATTAGACTACGTCCGAGCAAGCCGTGGCGGTCATATGCCAGAAGTCATATTTGGGTCATTCCGTGTCAACTCAACACAGGGCTCAGACCTCACCCCCTCAGATTTTGATGAAATTCGGTACAGAGCTAGTGTTTATATCGACATGTTAAAATCTAAATTTTTTTTTGAAAAATACGAAGGGGTTTTGAAGATACAGCGCTGTAAAAGCAATAAAAAGGGGTCAAAACACGTGAAAGACACAATTTTCAAAATGACCTAAAATTTTTTCTAATTGAGATAGAGACCTGAAACAAGTGCCATTTGACAGCATTTTTAAAGGCCTTTTGAATGATATACAACATGATTCGGTCTAAAAAGAATTTATTTCAATTAAATTTGAATTAAAATTTAAAATTTAAATTTCTCAAAATGCGCCGCCTCAATTTTTTTCAAATTTTTTTATAAAAATGCTAAAACACTACTTAAATGGCTGTAAAAGTTTCAATATGGGCTTATAATGGGTTCATGTTGAAAAAAATCATTGAATAAAGCAGTAATGGATCTACAGCACAATTTAGCATAATATAGCATGGTTTTAGCACTAAAAAAATATATATTTAAGGGATGAAATGGATTCAGATTGATTAGCTAGTTACATTTCAAGTAGCTGATTTCAATAGTATTTGCAATTAATTTAATTTTATTTATTTACCTGTTGTCAGGTTTTTCTTTTTGAATTTTTCCAGGGGAAGGGCGGGGGCAACGACTACAAACAATGTAAACACACCCAAAACCAGCAAAAATTATACCCACTTAAATGAAAATAGGTTGGTATCCCTATTCCAGGGAGAGCCAAATATCATAATTAATTTATCTGTTTACCTGTTGTCACCTCTTTCATTTTGAATTTTCCAGTGGAATGGGGGGTGGGGGGGGGGCAACGACTACAGACTCAATGACAATTCCACCCCAAAACTGCAAAAACCGTACTCATTTAAATGGAAATAGGTTCATTTCAATATTCCCCCCCCCCCCTCTTCCCTAAATGGCGGGTCTGCATGTTGAAGAGTACTCATAAATGTAGGTAATAGTTTGCAAATCTAGTAATCTTATATTTTCAGTCTGTTCTTATTTTATTCTTTGAAATAATTAATGGAAAAATTTAGACAGAAAAATATTTTGTTCTAGGAATTTTTCGTATTTTTAACTTTGTTAATATAAATAAATCTAAGGAAATTCATCTTGATGTACGCTTACTCATCATTTTTAAAAATGTAACTATATTAAATCCAGTTATCAATTATTTGAATGGTAACTTGCTATTAAAAATTAAAATGCTTGTAAGTAATTTAGTAGTCATTAAGATGATCTCGTGATTGCAAAAGAAGGATGAAAAATGTAATAAAAATTTGTTACCACATCTAGATAATGTTCCATTAGGTATAACCAAGCAAGAAGGAATAAAACTACATATTAAGATACATTTGGCAGATGTAAGGTGTCAAGATATATTTTGTAAATCGCCATGTTCCTTGTTTCAAGCTCAATGTGAATTCTGATCAGCCCCAAAGTCAGATGTCTGTCTTATTGGAGTAGGTTGAAGAGATAGTAGTAATACTGAGTTTTTGTTAGTGCATAAGTGAATCAAAGGAAATTGAAATTTTAGTTTCAAATTCTTTTATTTTGTATATACTAAAATTAATGTTAAAAGCTGTCTTAGTATTAAGTGTTTGTAAATCTAGGTTAAAATTTAAATATTATTTGAAATTTAAACTATGGCTGATCAAAGATACTTTACTGGACAGTGCTTTAATCCATTTAAAAAAAATAACCACAGGTAAGAGACAAAAAGAAATTACACAATGTTGTAGACTGGATAACAGAATATTTGAGTGGAGTTCCAGAAAATGCCAAAATCTGCCATACTTGTAGAAAAGAATTGTCTCTTTTAAAGAAAAATGAAGACTCAGGCCAGAATATTGAAGAAAGTTATGTTCTGAAAGTTGTGATCCAAATTTTGCTCCTAAGTTGAAAATTGTTGAAACATTAAATGTGTCACTACAAGAATTAGGAGAATCTTCAATCGACAAAAGGAAATCAGAAAAAACAGTTTATTCAGCAAGTAACATGAAAAAGATCAATGCTGCATTGAAATGCAAACTATTTACTAATAGTGAAACATTCTGAGAGAGCCTGAAACAGCTGAAGAAACAGTTTTAAATATTTTGAAAAACTAAATTTGCTGATTCTTCTTATGTTAACATTCAATGATACTTACATGCTTGCCAAAGTCATGTTGTATATGAAAAATAATGCCAGAATTCTCAACGCTCCTAAATACCTGCTAAGAAAATCAAAAAGACTCTTACAAGATAAAGGTATCCTGACTAGCCCTAATCAAAAACCAAGAAAAAGTCTTCCTCCTAACAGTGCAGAAACCATAAGCGTTCTGTGAAAATGATGAAATTAGCAGAATATTACCAGGAATGAAAGATTGTATATCTGTTCCAACAAAAAAGTGGGATATAAAAACATTAAAACGGTTGATTCTCTAACTTGATGGACGTTTATGAAGATTATAAGGTCTATGAGAGAGAGAGAGATATAGATCTTATAAAGATAAATATCACAATTTTAAGATACTTTTGTGCAAGTTGCTGAACTGAGACCAAAGTATTGTATACTTGCAGGTCAGAGTGGAACTCACACGATTTGTGTATGCACCACCCACCAAAACGTAAAGCTAATGATAGAGAATGGGGGGGGGGGGATATCTGGAATAGGTAAATTTTTACCTATTTCCATTTAAATGAGTATGGTTTTTGCTGTTTATGGTTGGAATTTACATTAAGTCAATAGCTGTGGACCCCCCATTTCCCCGGAAAAATTCAAAATGGAAAACATGACAACAGGTGGAAATAGATAAATAAATGATGAAAAGGGGGGGGGGGGGCTACCTCTGGAATAGGGAAATCAACCTATTTCATTTAAATTGGTATAATTTTTGCTATTTTTGAGCGTATTTACATTGTCTGTAGTCATTGCACCCCCCCCCCCCCATTCCCCTAGAAAAATTCAGAAGAAAAGACGTGACAACAGAAACTCTAAGAATCAGCTACTTGAAATTTAACTAGCTAATCAAACTGAATCCATTTCATCCCTTAAATATAGATATTTTTTAGTGCTAAAACCATGCTATATTATGCTAAATTGTGCTGTAGATCCATTACTGCTTTATTCAATGATTTTTTTCAACATGAACCCATTATAAGCCCATCTTGAAACTTTTACAGCCATTTAAGTAGTGAACAAGCATTTTTATAAAAAAATTTGAAAAAAATTGAGGCGGCGCATTTTGAGAAATTTAAATTTTAAATTTTAATTCAAATTTAATTGAAATAAATTCTTTTTAGACCGAATCATGTTGTATATCATTCAAAAGGCCCTTAAAAATGCTGTCAAATGGCACTTGTTTCAGGTCTCTATCTCAATTAGAAAAAATTTTAGGTCATTTTGAAAATTGTGTCTTTCACGTGTTTTGACCCCTTTTTGTTACTTTTACAGCGCTGTATCTTCAAAACCCCTTCGTATTTTTCAAAAAAAAAATTAGATTTTAACATGTCGATATGAACACTAGCTCTGTACCAAATTTCATCAAAATCTGAGGGGGTGAGGTAAAATTTTGTCAAAAATTGTGTTGATTTGACGTGGAATGACCCATTTAAATTATAATGCCAGAAGTTTATCTTTCGAATAAAATAAATGTCATGTCAATTAAAAAAAAAATCTTTGTTTTATTCCATTTCAAAGTTCTATACCTCTAAAAAAACACCCTTTACATCCATAAAAAACAGAAACATACAATACTTGGAGCTTTTCAGGTCTGTCATCCACAAAATCACTGGCTGATTGATTTATTATGCACGCATGTCGACATTGTTCGGCATAAAACTCCAAAAAAAAAATAATAATAATAATAATAAATAAAAAAACTGCAATTGTATAAAGGGGAAAAAAAACGCAAAGGAGAGGGACCCACTACAAATAATTTGAGTTACCAGTTTGTTTGGCATTTTAGCTTTACTAAAATTTCTACCTCCAGCTTGGTTACCAGCTTGGTTATTCAGACTGATGATTCCTAATGAGGATAAAACTGAAGTGTCTGTGTCCGAGCAGGTGGTGTATTTTATGCAGTTCTTCCTTAGCCCTGGCTTATAGGTGGTAACTTACAGCTCAATATCCAAGATTTCCCTTCAATTTACGAGTTGAACTGTACCATTGCGGCGATCTCTAGATGTACTATTTTTACATTAGCTACCATATTATTTGGGAGTTTGGAACTTTTAGCTTCTATTAGATGATTTCTGCTTCCGGCTCGGTTATTGTTTAAGACAAACTGATGATTCCTACTGAGGATGAAACTGCAGTATATGGATGACATGGCTGAGGTCGAGGTGTATTTCATGTATATATGACATAGTTAGGGAAAGAGGGACGGGCAAGCTAGAAAAAGTTGAAAAAACTCCTCGGGAAATTTTTTGCAATCAAAGGTCCTAACAATATAATTTTAAGTCATTTTTCGTAATATTAAAGAGCGGCTCTCCTGAAACATTTCCGAAATTAAGTCTAGTAATGTAATTTTAACTCTTTGCTTTCGTCAAGGTGGTAATGACCCCCTCTGAGATTCGCGTTTTTGCACTGCTCTTGAACTTTCGCCCCCTTAGAATTTGCCAGTCAGGGTACCGGCCTCGTCCCCTCCCCCTCCTGTCCCATTTTCACCCGGCACTGAATTCAGCGTTGGTTAGCAGGTACGTGAATAGATTTGAAAAGCCGTTCTTCTCCGAATAGTTTTGTTTTGAAGAGTGATCCAGCCGGTGTAAATTATGCAAGTTATTTTTTCTGAGTGAAGGATTGCCATCAGTTTTTACGAGCATTAAGTTCTTATTGAATTAATTGTGTTTAAAATTTTCTTTCTTTTTTCTTAAAAAAAAGAAAACTTGTGATTTCTTGCTAAAATTGAGTTTTTGTTTAACTACGCCGTCGCTCCCGCTTATAGCAAAACCCCCAGATAACGAACGTCGTAGCTTCAATTTTGTCATGAAAAATATCTTTTTTTTTTTTTTTTTTTTTTAATCTATTCATCATTTTACTTTCCTTTTTCTTCGCTAGAGAATATATTTATATCTTTATAAAATGAGGAGAGGCTTTTTGCAATTTTTCTTTACTACTGCAAGGTGACTAACAATTGCAAATTGGTAGACAATCGAATGTTGGCTATTTAATACTTGTAAATACTTCATAAGCAGCTATGAACTAAAATTCCAGGAAAAGTTAGACTCAAAAATTGAAAAACAATAAAATAAAATCACATTTTAGTAGGAGCCTCTAATGAACCATTAGTTTATATATCTGTAGGAGGGCAATTCCACGAAACTGGAGACATCACACACGAAAAAAAATTTCAATGAACCAATAGTTTTTTGATTTCTTATGATGTAAAAAAGAACGAATTTTTATAAAATAACCCTAAAAAGGCTATAAACTTATTTCTTGTAAGTTTTATAGGTAAGTTTTGACAACACCATTTTGTGCGCATGTTTTTTTGTTTTCGAGCTATTGAAAATTCATCAGTTTTTTTACTTATGAAATTAACTGGTATGTCTACAGTTTTATTTTTTATTGAAATTTAGTTTATGAATGAAGATATTACGCCAACAAAGAAGCTTCAAACTGTTATAATTATTTTATAAACAATTTTTATAAATTAGACCTCACATTCATGTAACGTCAGTCACAAAATAGTATAAAAGTTTGTTTTACTTAAACAAAACTAAACCCAAGATTACAACAAGTCATATTCTCTTCATTTTGGATGATATCTTTAATATTCTTTACTTAAATATTTAAAAATAGTTGAATTAATATATTTAAAACTTGCTTAAAATGTGTAACATCAGTCACAGTAACATCAGTCACATTTCTCTTTTCACTAAGATGCTTTAAATAAACTATACAAATGGCACTAACTGCTGCAAAAAGGCAACATATTAGGTGAGAGAAATTTAAAATGACGGAAAATATGAAGATTAGTAAATCAAAAACAGTGTATGATAAAATGAGCAGAGAAAAAAAGAGAAAAATAAATTTTTGTAAAGTGATTATCTAGCTAAGTTCAAAGTAAGTTTAGAATCAAGTTAAAAAAAAAATTAGGAAAAGAAATACAAGAAAATGTAGAACACAAAAGAGCCCGGTTTTAAATAGCACCTGCCCTTTTTTTCTTTTTTAATTGAAACTGGACAAACAAGTACTCCTAACTCTCCGTGTATGGCAGTTAAATTAAAGTGTTTGTCAATGAAAACAGAACATGGTTAAGTAATTTTGGACCCTATATGATCTTAGGAGACGTGCACCAGGCTGGAAAGATATCAAAACTGCTTGGAAAAATGATAATTCTGAAGAGATAAGACGCTAAAAAACTTCTGCAATACTCCTAGAAGCAGATGAATTTATTTGTGAAACAATGTATAGAAATGAGAAAGCAAATTTGCGGAATTGAAACATATGTTTTTGATGTAGCAAATTACAGTACAATATTTTCCTGTGAAATTACCACAAAAGCTTCATAATAGCCTACACCAGATTTAGAAATAGCCACATTATTTTCCTAAAGATTCGGAGAACTTCAATATTAGTGAAGAAAATCCAAATCACGATCGATTGTATGTATATCTTTTTTTGTGCAAAAAAGTTTTTACATACTACACTTCAAGAAATGTGAAAATATTTTAGCTTTCCCCCCCGAGTTTGAAGCTATATTATTAATAGTTATATTTGAGTAATATTTTTTTAATAAATCAGAAGCTGGAGCAGGTAATTAGCAGCAACACTTTTTTGGCAGTGATTTTCTGAATCACCAAAAGTTCAAAACAGTTTTTTGAAGTCTAATTTAGCAAAATGTGTTCCGAAATTGAAGGCTGCAGCAGAGGAGAGAGGGTTCTTGTGGAACATGATGGTCAATTCTATGAGGTGAAGTTAGTGCCATTCAAAAATATAAGTAGCCAGTTAATGTCAAGTTTTGAGCAGTAAAATATTTATAAATGGCCTAACAATGTGAATGAAATTTATTATTCGAAAGAAAAAGTAATTAAAAAAATTAGCCCTCCCCAGAAGAAGTTATTTCAAGAGGACAATTCATTAAAAATTAATGTGTAAAACTTAATTAGTGTAATTAAGATTTTGTTGCCATTCTTTATTTCTTATAATTTAACTTCAATTTTGGGCAAAATATATGCTTTGTTAATAATTAGAAAGACATTATTTATTATTGTAGCAATGTTTTGTTATGGTAACGTCAGTCACGAAATCTTTGTTACATCAGTCACACCTATTACATATTTTCTGTGCTATCAGTTTTTCAATTTATTCCATCAAAAAAAGTATTTTCATAAAGTCTGAAATCTCTATTTTTATGGGAATTTTATTTTTTATGTTTCACGCTATTAGTTTGAAGAGGATTTCAAATTGAAAAAAATTCAATTTTAGTGATGTCGCTTTTGTGTAACATCAGTCACATATGTTTGATTCCCCATAATTTCTGAAAAAAAAATTCCTCATACCTAATGAATTATGAAAAGACTTTTAGTATACTCTGTAATTACATTTTAGTTCAAATTCAGGGGATAAAAATTAATTTCAAGTCAGTACTGAATTTTTAATTTAAAAATAGAGTCAAACTGTAACGTCAGTCACCGTGGAATGAGCCAGGACTGATGCATCAAAAAACTAATTTAATTGATTTAAGAGCATTGGTACATAATTTTTGTATAATGTTTCTCTGTTGAAACATTAAACATAAGATCCCCCAGCGTATTTTTTTTAATTTTAAATTTGTTTTTTATCAATTCAAAATACATGGTGTCCAGACGACTTTTATAAACATTGTTTTTTCTATTTGTTTTTGAATTTTCTTCAAAGCGGATATACTGGCTCGCCTTTGTATTCTTTAGTTAAAAGCTAGGTTATTAAAAAGTTAATTTATCTATCCTAACAAAGCTTGAGTTTCTTCAATTGGTTCATTAATTTAATTTTAAGTAATATACATATGACGAAATTCTTGTCAAATTTTGGATAGTGTTAATATTTTCTATTTTGCATTTGTTTGGAGAAAAATGCCTTTCTAGCATTGTATTTTTTTTTAAAAATGTGGACTCTCCTATTTTATTTAAGTTTCAGAATGTTTAATAGCAGTCACTTTTTCTCACTTTGTTTACGCCTTTTCGACTTTCATCCTCTAGCGAGTTTTATCAGATGTCTCCAGCTTCAACCTCGCATTGTTAAAAAGGAAACTTGAACTCGGAGGATCGTGTTTCGCGACAGACAACTTTTCTTTGTATCCTTAAACAGTGCTAACATGATCTCCCAAATCTTCCCGAATAGCCAGATGTTCCTTCGAAATATACTTTTTTTTTTCTTCCAGTTTTTGTTCTTTTTTCAGTGACTCCTAGGGTACCGAATGCCAGTCTTCTTTCGGCAATCAATTCTAGGCTTTCCCCCCGAAAACTTTCATGTCGATATCGTTGCGTTGGAGCACTGTTATTGATCGTGGCACTTCCGTTTTTTTCTGCTTCATGAGTGGAAGAAAATAGTTTCCTTTGCGGCGACTTACGCGTGGTTAGGAATATACAACATCTTAATTAGTTTTGTTGGCAAACGTCGGTTTTGAGAAATCGCCGAATTGGGTCCGTTTCGAAAGTTTGAAGTGAAGATGTGATTTCGACTGAAAGGGTGCCAACACTGTGTTACCCGGTTTTTTTCTTCAGTGAGTCTTATTCTTCTCAGTTTTCTGTATGGTTATATACAGTAAACTCCCAACTATCCGTGAGGTAGGTTGGCCCGGTAACTGCGGAGTAGCGAATACTGCGGATATAATCCGAAAAATAGGTTAAAAACGATACTTGTGTCTGTAACAGCTGAAGAAAATCAAAAGTACAATACATTGATTTAAATTATAGCTAAAACTGATAACATTGATTATAGAAAATGTGTTTGAAAGCTAGGAACGACCAATAACGCACTCGCATTTTTCTGCATTCAGTAAAACATCACCGTTAAAAAAAATATATTTATATGTAGAAAAATATGAAAGGCCCACGAATAATCTGAACCGCTGTTAATCCGGCAGCGGATAATCAGGAGTTTACTGTATATCTTGGGTCGTATGCTGCAAGTAGGGTAACTACAACGGCTCTTTTCTCTTTAACAATGCGACAGCCATTAATAGTAGCTATTGTCTCTATCCGATATTGGTGTACTCAAAATGTATTAACATAGCTGTTCGTTTTTGTACTTTGCTATTCAATGACGACTGTGACGTCTCCGTTAAACCGATATCGTATATCGACCACTTTTATCGGAAAGCACCCGTCGTTCCTTTAGCCTCGGCCCGATAATCAATCAATCTTCTGTTTTCTTTGAAAGAGAGCAATCACATATGAAACGATGTCGACTGCATAGAAGAACAGAGAAACATACGACACGACCCCACTAGAAAAGATCTCAAAACAGTCTTAAAAAAAAAAGTTGAGATAATCTCAAGTTATTTGGAACACCTTTTAAGCCTATGTTTTAAGAAAATCAACAGGTATTTTTCTGAAAATTTTCTTAAAATATAGGCTTAAAGTGTTCCAAATAACTTGAGATTTTCTGCAGGCATTAGACTCAAAATCTCTGTAGATTTTCTGTAGAAAGCTCAAAGAAAATCTACAGGCATTTTTCTGAAAATTTTCTTAAAATATAGGCTTAAAGTGTTCCAAATAACTTGAGATTTTCTGCAGGCATTAGACTCAAAATCTCTGTAGATTTTCTGTAGAAAGCTCAAAGAAAATCTACAGGCATTTTTCTGAAAAATTTCTTAAAATATAGGTTTAAAGTGTTCCAAATAACTTGAGATTTTCTGCTGGCATTAGACTCAAGATCTCTGTAGAAAATGTTCAGGTTCTTTTCTCAAAATTTAGGCTTCAAATGTTCCAAATAAGTAAAGATTTTTAGAAGGTGGAAAATGTTAACTTTTTACTATTACTTTCCTTCTACATTAAGATGCAGTCATAAAAAAAGTAATCACAAATGCTTTTATAGATTTCATTGAATGTAAACTACAAATCATTACAAATGCATAAACTATTTTTACACGCATTTATAAAATGTAGATAGTTTGAAAGACTTTTAATTCAGACTTCGCCTGAATTAGTTTGTTCTAATAGGATTATCGTTCTCATTTTTCAGTTTGATACATTCCTCTAGCAAAAGATGCTACCCTTATGTGGAAGCTACAATCAAAATTGTCATTATACTTGAAGCGAAAATGGAAAAATAGTGTACTATAATACATTTCAGCTTTATTTTTTTTTCTTTTTTGGAACCAGCTTTTTGAAATCATTGTCAAAAAACTAGTCAACCATTATTTTTTGGTATGATCAATAAGCATGAATTTTATTTTTCAAGATGAATAATCTGGATACCACATTTAACGAATCAAAAAGGTTCAAATAAAATATTTATCCATTAAATTCAAATGCTACTAAGTGCAAGAACTATAAATAAAAGATATGAAAGTTGGTTGTATCTAAACATTACTTTTTAATTCATATCTCCTTCACTTCAGTCGCAAGTCTATCATGAAAGAGAAGAGTCCAAAACAAAAAATTTGATGCAATCCCAAAACCTTAGGTGCATATTTGGTTTAAGTTGAGCTTAAAAGTTTTCGAACAAAAAGAGCTTAAATTGAAAAGACTTCAGCAAAATGCAAAAATGTCACAAGTTAGTTAATAGTAAATTGTTTACCTATCCGTCTAATCTACTGCATGTTTCATCTCCTATTGAAAGCAAAATTCAGCCATGACATTTATAAAAAATAAATTCAATAGATAAATAGTTGATAATATATATATATTATTAATTTGAAGTGAAAAATTTATATTGTAATTCACATTGAAAGAACACAAGTTTTTTTTTTTTTTTTTTTTCATTCTAATGCATTTATCGAGGGGACAATTGCCCATTAAGATAAATACTACTTACTTTGAGGGTGAAATTTTTGTATTGTGAAACAATGACAAACACATCAATCCAGAAATGTAAAAATTTTATTTATTGCTGCTTGGCAAGCTTATTTTTATATGCTTTGTGACATACATTTAATTTCTGGCGAACAGCGTGCCGAACCATGTCCGTCGGCACGCTGTATTTTTTCGCCACATAGGCTTGTATGTCTCGGACATACTCAGGGTGCAGAGTGCTCTCTTTACTGCACCCTGATATGCCCTTCAATACACTCGTTCCCAGCACCTCTGGGCCGAAGACCACATCCAGGAGGTCCCCGGTGAATTTCGAGTAGCTGCCTACTCGGCACAAACTCAATTTGTACGAGTCCACCGAGAGAGCCGGACCCACTGGAGTGAGGTTCCGAGGGAACTCGGCCCCAGAGGTGCTTGCAGATTTTTCTTTTTTTTTTAAGTCTCTGCACAGGGCTTTTTTTTCTCTGTATTTTATTTTTAATTCCTCCAGAGAAGATTGGAGTATACTGTTTTCTTTCTCCTTAAGAAGGTTGTCCTTCACCAAATATTCGACTTTCGCCTGCAAAAGAGGACATTGGTTGCAACATTGGTCCCCTGCTGACTGCTTCATTCTGTCTCTTACTTCTTGAAGGATCTCGCGATCCTTCGCTGTTTTATTTGTTTTCATACTTTTCCTAAAAGCAAACATTAAAATTAAAATCGGTATAGGTATGCACATTTTTAATAAATTATTCAGTTTTCAGTTAAGTGTTTTTCTTTCATTTTTAAACATGATCATGTACAACAAAAAGAAAAGAAAAGAAAAAAAAAAGCATACAAATCAGTAGCGTACATAGACTAAGGTGCGCCCCCCAGCAAGATTTGTAAGTGCGCCCCCCACCCCCTATTAAAATGTAAAAAATATTTTCCCCGTGTAACCTTTAGCGCTATTTTTCTGGATTGGGCGCCCTCAAACCTCTTGCGCCCCCCCGCTCCGCGGGGGTTGCGGGGGCGCTATGTACGCCACTGATACAAATGCTTCAAAATCAATTGTAGTCGATACATCATTATGCAGGCGGCCATAAGTCGTGCACCCTATTTGACTGAATATTTCTAATTATTTCAAAAAATGAGAAAGAGATAATCTAGTAACTTTACACGCGGATACCCAGGCAATGAAACATTTTTTCAGATGTTAATTTCAATGAACGTTTTTAAAGCATGCACAATATTTTGTTGATGTGGGTCAACCTCTAAGACTGTTCATGATACAACTCATTAATTTTATATTAATTTTTTATCTCATTAAAAATATTCCATATTTTTTTTTAAATAAGAAATTGGAATCCTTTGTTTCAAAAAGTGCTGTAAAGGTGCACACACTCGAAGGATACCATATGGAATTTTTTTGGCACCGTTACAGTTAAGGATTATAATTTCGGATCCAAAAAAAAATCTGACAAAACGATAAAATTAAAGACTCTTGTATAATGAATGGCAGCAGAAGTAAATGAAGCCATCGACATGCATAAATAAAAAATTTGCATATTTTATGGATACCATATGGTAACTTTTCGGCACTATTAATACCAAGGCATTCGATTTCTTAACTTCTTAAAAATTTTGGATAATATATTGCATCAGAGTCAAGTGAAGATATAAACTCCTATCAAAAACTTTGCACATAATAAGGTAACTTTTTTGCACTATTGTAAATTTGATATAAAAAATCTAATGCACTCTAATTGATATATTCCTAAGAAGGTTCAAAATCTGGTATAAGCAGACATTAGTTGGTAAATACACTAGGTGGCCAAAAGCATCTGGACACTTTACATATAGCTCGAGAAATAAATGATCAATTGTTCTTTTACTTTAGCCATACAAAATATAGGCTTCACCGAACATTTTCAAGTTGAAATTAAATTACCCTTGCATTTGGGGGACGACAAGAAGGGGGGTTTGAAAGAAAAACAGCTTTTTGACCATAACTGTTCAAAAATAGCTCGGAATAAGCTATAAATTTCAGTAATTAATTAGCATACCATGTATAATTACTGTACAAATTTTTATGAACGTACCACTTATGCTTCCGAAGATATGAAACATTTTTTTTTAAAACGGCAATTTTATTTGAAGGGTTTTTGCTCCTAACACGCAGAGTTTTTGATCAAACCTTATCAAAACTTCAGGAAAGATGACAAAATACAAGAGAAAGAACATACTAAAACGGTAAATAAAAATGTTAAAAATCCGATGAGATATGAACGTTAAAAGGAAATAATTTGTCACGGCGCATGCGCGAACGACAGAAATTTATAACTACAAAAATATTGTAGCTTGGTTTATACTGCATCTTATAAAAAAAGTTTCAGTTGAATATCATTAAAATTGAAAAAGATATCAGCGATCTAATGAGCTGTATTTCATTCATTCGCAGACAATACATAAAAAGTGAGGGTCTGTCCACAAAGAGCTATTTTTAAATTGAAGGTTACTGCGTCATCGTTCAAAACCAACGTTTCAAGGGGTGTCCGAATACTTTTAGCCACCTACGTATAAGGTCTTTTTGGCCAAATAGGCGAAATGCGACTTCTAGGCCGAATATAAATTTTCAAACTGCATACAATTTAACATTGGAAAAAATGCTTGATTGTCACCACACTATTTGTGGACAACCCCACGCCATTTATGTATTGTCTGCGAATGAATGAATTACAGCTCACTAGATCGCTGATATCTTCTTCAATTTTTCCGATATTCAACTGAAACTTTTTTTATAAGATGCAGTATAAACCAGGCTAGAATATTTTTGTACTTATAAATTTCTGTCGTTCGCGCATGTGCCGTGAAAAATTTTAACGTTCATATCTCGTTGGATTTTTGATGTGTTTATTTACCGTTTTAGTATGTTCTTTCTCTTGTATTTTGTCATCTTTTCTGAAGTTTCGATAAGGTTTGATCAAAAACTCTGCGTGTTATGAGCAAAAACCCTTCAAATAAAATTGCCATTTTTTGAAAAATGTTTCATATTTTCGGAAGTCAGAGTGGTATGTTCAAAAAAATTTGTACAGTGATTATACATAGTTTGCTAATTACTGAAATTTATAGCTTATTCCGAGCTATTTTCGAAGAGTTATGGTCAAAATGCGGTTTTTCTTCCAAACCCCTTTTTGTCATCCTCCAAATGCATGGGTGATTTAATTTCAATTTGGGAATGGTGAAACCTATATTTTGTCCGAATAAAGTTAAAGAGCAATTGATCACTTATTTCTCGAAATATGCTTAAAAATGTAAGTTTTTGAAAGTGTCTGGATACTTTTGGCCACCTAGTGTATCAACACATTGACTTTTAAGCTATGAAAAATTTGTAGCATATGAGCTGGGCGAAAAACAGTATAAACCTGTCATCCAGTTCTGAAAGCCAAATATCCATATAAATGTTGGTGTACTACACATAAATTCATGGCATTAATTCATGTATGTACGAAAACAGCAAATCTATCACCTATGAGCTAACTCATAGCCGATTCAGATGCTTTAGAATTCTTATACTGTAAAATCCTGAAAATAACCCCCTCTATTTTCAAAACTAAACTGATACATTTCAGGTGGGGGGGGGGGGGTTATAATCGAGATTTTTTATACAGTATATTCAGGATAAGAGAAATTTCACTTTTTTCCAAAAAAGGGGAGGGGGGTTATAATCGATGGGGGGGTTACTTTCGGGATTTTACGGTAGTTGGGCAGTCAACATGTTGCAAAGAGATTGGCAAAAGAGATTATTTCTGGTGCAAATATTAATCCTCCTATTTCAGTCTTTCATGGTAACAATACATACATGGCAATGAAACCTAAAATGAGTCTTTTCTAGAAGAAAGCTATATTTTAATTCTGAAAACTTTTTCTATTATAATTTGATTACTTGAATATTTTATCAATCAAATTTCAAAGAAAATAGAGCACAATATTGCAGGGAGAGGACGATTACAAATGTGTCTACACAGACATAAAATACATTTGTCACTCATATACTTATATTCCAGTCAGATAGTTACAATTTAGTTAAGGTGCATTTGTTTTCAAAAACTTAAAAATGTTTCTCTTCTAAGAAAATTTAGAACATCAAAATTTATGCAAAATAAAGAAATTGAAAAAATGTTTGGAAAAATTTTAAAATACAGAAATTAACATTTTTACACCAACACTCAGTGGCATAGCTTGCAATGGATGGCACCTGGAATCATAATTAGCATAAGAGTAATCAGTAGACATGTGCAATGAATATTTTTTTCTTCAATGATCTGTTTATCAGAGCCCTACCATTATTTTTTTACCCCCACATTGAACTCATGCATTTGTTTTAAAATGTTACAGGCAGGGTTCGCCGATTTTTATCCAATATTTGGAAAATTCATGATATTTTCTTTTTAACTAAGATATTTTCAATGTAAAAATTAGAGGCGCACCGAGTAGTACTTTGGCGAGTAGCCGGTCTTTCACTACTCTGACTTGTTGCACCAGTTTAACACGCAATGACTTTGATTATAAAAATAATTTTCCTAGCATTTTTTAAATAATTATTTTTCCTGGGTATGGCTTGACCCAAAATAGTCACAACCTTTTTCTTACGATTATAAAAACAACTTAATTTTGCTTCTATGTAATATCACTACACCAGGAACTTGAATTTAAAAATGGTTTAACCCATTAATGCCTGACATTTTTTTTCTAAGATATTTTGTATACTGGTTACAAATAATGTTTAATGGACAGGAAAAATAATTTAAAAATATTAAGTAAAAAATAAATTAAGTATAAAAGAAAAATCGACCCTAAAAAGGGACGTTAGACACCAGAGGGTACATACTTTTTTTTACTAAATTTTTTTTCTTCTGCCTACTATATATAATACTTAAAAAGACATTTTATAAGAAGAAATAAAAGCAGCAATTAACATAAACTGGGAAGTTAGGAATAATTTTAAACAGTTTTTTTTCCTTGAGATTGTGAAAGCTATAATTCTTGATAAAGATCATAATAAAACGCCTACAGAACACTTTACAATGGTTATGTGCTGAAATCTGCTAATAATGAATTGAAACAATACCAAAGTAATAATTGAACACTATTATTTGGTCGAAATGTTCATTTTTGGAAAATTCAGGTACACTTTCTGAACATTTCTAAAAAAGGACGTTAAGCATTAAAGGTTAAATAAATTATAATCTAAATTTTCAAATGATTCAAAATAAATTGGAATATGATTTTAAGGTTTCTTTTTATCAGTTGATGAATATTCATTTTAGGGATCACATTAAACTGTTTCTGGCCAAAAGTGAATTTAACACACCAATATGCGATATAGAAAAGATAGTTGCACACAAATGCCCATTCATGAACATAGGCAATACCATGTATTGATTTTATAAGTGGAATTTCTTTTCTTTCTTTTTTTGATTCATTGATAGAACAGTTGTATTTTGTCAAAAAAGCAAAAATTTCCCAAAAATTTTGTTATAAAAAATATTCAAATTTTACAACTACTGAGCATTGGCCGAGTACATGATCAAAATTTAGCCGAGTACCAAGTATTACCACTGATAAAAATTACAGTAATTAGCAATGTACCGAATACTCGGGCAAAGCCAAGTAGGTTTAAAAATTAAAAACTTTGCATGATAACGAAATTTTTGAGAAATTTACAATAGCTTCATTCACAAAACAACTGCGTTCTGTATATGAATTTAAAACTAAAAGAAAATCCCACATATAAAATCAATGTATGGTAAAAATTAGCTATTGTCTATGTCCTTTTTGTGTTGCAAATTTATGTACATGCATTGTGTGTAGTGTATCTAAATTTTCCATATCACTGTGTTAAATTCACCTTTGGCCAAATGTGATCACTAAGATGAATATTTATTGACTGATAATAAGAGAGAGACATTTAAGTTGTACTCCAATTCATTTTGAATCATTTGAAAACTTAGATTACGAATTTTTTAACCATCATTTTGTGGATTCAAGTTCTTGGTATAGTGATTACAATACGTAGGAGTAAAATGAAGAAAAAGGTTGTGTATTATGGGTCAAGCAATACTTAGGAAAAAATAAAAAATACTATGAAAATATTTTGATCATCAAAGTCATTGTTTTTTAACTGCGGTGCAACGAGTGCCATCCTGAGTAACTCAACCAAAGTGGTACTCGGTATGCCTCTACATATTAATAGTGTTCATTAACCAACCAAAAAGTGATACTATATTTATATGAAATAATCATGTGCAGGGTTGGGTTTTTACTAGGACATGGGAAAAACCAAGGAAATAATATTAGCCTCTTTACATTTTCTAATAGGCAGTGATTTGTTATTTTTACAAATGAGCCTATGCATATTTAATATTTTATTATTATGTATTGAATATTAAAATATATATTTATATTATAGCTAAAATTGATAACATTGAATGTAAAGAATAAACTGTCTAAAAAACTATCAATGCGTCTGAAATTTTAAAAGATTGATTGGAAAAATTCAAAATGAAGGTACTGGTCGTTGCTATCTTGCTATCGATTCTGCCTGTAGTATGAAGAACTTTTACGGTGCCTCACCTTTTTCTCCTTCTCGTCAGTACAGCCTCTGATAAATTTTTAAATCAATGCTTATAATTAGTAGGTGGAAATAAATTAAAAAAAAAAAAAACTGCTAGTGTTAGAGGCATTCAACAGTCGAGGAAAGAATTATGGAAATTTTTTCAGGCAGTATAAGACGAAAAGCAGATATTTCTGCCCACGAGTTCTCTGTGAAAATAGATTTAAAAATGTGCTTAATTTTATCTTTGAAAATGAACTGAACCAAACGTTTCCACAAGCTATTAAGTTGCTGCAGTTAATTTTGACTATACAGTGCCTGCCGCTTATTAAAATATCATTTCTCCTGAGGACATCAGATCTTATTAAGCGTCTGATTTCATAAACTGGCATATTTACACTTAAAGAAAAAGTGTTTAAAGATCACTTATCTGAAAAATTAATTACATTATTTCTGTATAGTTTTAAAATACAATAAACTAAACAAGATTTAAATTTTTATTTGCAGACGGGTCTTAAAATACTGTCGTATAGATACTTGAGATTAACGGAAATTGTATTAACATTGAAAAGCATTTCCCAGCCCAGTTTGTGAGCATGCAAAGCAATACCATTCTATTAGGTTTTCCCCTTCCTCTGTTGAAAAAGTTACGGATCAAGAAACACCATTAATTTTAAAATTAAATATCGTTACAAATTTCTCAGCATCTAAGCAATAGAAATTCTAAAGCAGTTTTTTAAAGTTTGTATCCAACATGGTTTTAGAACCACACATACAAAATGCAAGATAAGAATGCTATCTAAAAAATATGCAAAGGACACAAAATAACATTATAACTGTGAAAAATCAAACAAATATTGATATTTCATGACGAGTTAAACATGAAAACTGATGACAGAAGCGCCTAACTACCCCAAATTATGTGCTCTTTAGGAGTTCTCACTTTTAAAAAGCTTTGCAAACAGTAAGTCAATTTCTGTCAACATTTTTCACCTGAATAGCCTTTTCAAATTAGCACGTTACAATATTTCTTAGTTAAGAATCTTAGCAAAATGGTCTTACTTTGTATCACTGGCAGAATCTGCAACAACATCTCTTTTTCTCTTCGGAGGAACGTCCTCGCGTTGATGTATATCAACTTCTGCAGGAGACATATTTCCTGCGATGAGTCTATCCACTATCATTTCCATGTTCTTTTTATTCCCTGAAAAATTAAACATATACATAACAATGGGTAAGCTTAAAAGATGAAAATAAATTAAAATTTTAATTCTGTTCAGAAAATAATAAAAGCAATATACTTACATCCAAATTGTATCCATTTTGCCGGGTAAATTTCTTTCCCGTACATTGTGTCTATCACTTCATTGGCGTTCCATTCTGCTAAATTCAACTCGTCATTAAAACGGGCTTCCGTTTTCGCTGTAAGTGCGTTTTTTAGTCTTAAAATGCTGAATTTATTTTCCTCGTGGAAATGCACTAGGACATATATTTGTAGGTTCGTTTTGTTCATTTTTACTATTAGTCCTAAGGGTAGCACGCTTGTACCAACTCTAATAACAACATGTGCATGTGGCGGTCTATGTTGCCAATCAAAGTTGTATAAGTTTAACACGAGTGAAAACTTTTCTCACGCCCAATCCACTGACAATTCATAAAATTTATTAAATTATTAGAAATACTAGAGGCCCGCCCCGACCTTTTTCGGGTTGAAAAATTATCCAACTTAAATAAAGATTATGAAGTTAATTTTTACTTTAAACTATAGCTCACTTCGACATTGTTTGCGAATCAACAACGTTGTTTTGAAACTGAAAGGCATTCGGAACTAAGGCATTATTTGACTTGAAATAATCATCATAGGAGGGCCTTGAAACGCCATAAAATAATACTTTTAAGAAACAAAATAAGAATAAAAGGGAATCAACAATGAATTCCAAAGACGTTACCATAGCAACACGTAAACATTAATAATTTGATCAGAAAAGAGGTTTTCGAACTCAAAGTTCAAACGCTTGTAACTTTTTTTCTAGTGGAGATAAAAGCTTGGTTTTCCGACTGTAAGTCTAATCATTTCTGGGGTTAAAAATATCGCTCTATCCAATGGCGTAAAAATCAAAACTGTGGAACAATTAGTTTAATTTTCATTGATGGTTTTAATTAACCAAGTATTGCTTGAAATCGGGTGAAGCCTTGCGAAAAGCAAGTTTTAAAATTCAATAACTCGCGCTGTGTTTAAGTTAGAGAATCGAAACAAATTGCATCGGACGGAGAAAATTTTTCTGCTTTCAACGATATGTAACATTGATATGTTCAAGTAATTTTTAACCCCAATATTCGGCGATTTATGTGAAAATTGCCTTGAATTCGAACTTCGTACTCTTCGTGTCACTTTCTTCAATGAGGATTTTATTACGGTTTTGTGTTTTCCTGACCATAAATGAATTTTCTCCCCCTCCCCTGCTCGTCAATTTTGCGGTTTAAAATTCCACTATTGAATTCTCTTGAAATGTAAAAAATTCTGATAGTCGAAAAAAGCATGAAATTTAGGGCTTATTTATTAAACAAACACCTGAAATTACGAACGATCAAATTATAGGGATTCAAAATAATTTTTGACCCATTAGCTTTCATACGACTGAAGCAGGGGTCTTTTCTGTCTTTCCTTCAGCCTATACGACTGGCCGGCCACATCGAGTCTGTAAACATAATTTTGTCCAGCCCGCGGGAACGAACTGCACTTTTTTTTTCCCTCATATAGTATTTCATTTTCTCTCTCCCCCCCCCCCTATTTTGCAGTTTAAAATTTCACTTTCTGATTTCTCTTACAAGTAGAAATGCATGAAATTTAGGGCTTATTTAAGCACCTGAAATCGGGAACTGATTTACGGCAGAGCATTCAGGGCCCGTGCCTGGAGCACTCAACGAAAAAGGGCACCAAAAATTTCTGTGTTTGAATTTTTTTTTTCTTTTTTAATTGAAGGGTTTTTTTTTTTTTTTTTTTAATTTTTCAATCATTTCTTTGAACTGGTAACAGTTTATATAAATAAGCACTAGGAAAAAAAAACAAACTCTAATTTCAATATTGATTTTTGCCCAGCCCGCGGGAAGCTTACATACAACCTTTTTTTTTAATAGTATTTCATTGTAAACCTTTTCATTGTCAAGTACGGTGTGCATTTCATCGTCTTTCTCCTATTCTAATCTATATAGTAATAATATAAAGGGAAGGGACACTAATATGTAAATCAAATACGCAATGCAATCGACCTTTGCATAAACTTTTAACACAATTAAGTTTGACACGTTTTCATACATTATTTTCAACATTATTTTAACACTTCGCCCGTTGATAAAATTTATTATAACACTTTTTTTTTTTTTTTTGATAAGACAATGAAGGTTCCTTCTCAACCCACTTCTACGCTCGCTACCACGAGCAGAAGAAAGCCCGCGCATTCTCTCCTTGTTTGAGTTTTGTGATTACGACAAATTGTAGCTTTTCTAATAATGGCTCCAGTATAATATACATTATTTTTTATACTTCAGTAATATCTTTAGACTACAAAAATGTACACATTGAAGAAGTATAATCGCTTTCTCGTTTCGGATGAAGCAATTCCGAGAACGACTCGCTACAGGCGTCGACAACAAGTGATTAATCCTGCAAACGGAAGAGATAGTACTGAGTTAGATCTCCAGGACGATTCCAGGTATGATATTTATATATTTTTTGAAAAAAAACTTAAGTTTTTTAATTTTTTAACCTATTTTTCTTTTAAGCTTTTGATTACTCAAGTACAACGATTTAAATCAAATGATTTAAATCGGTGATTTAAATCGCGGTTTAAATGGATTTAAAAAAAAATCATTGATTTAAATCATTTTTCAATTTAACCCAAATAATCTTCTTGAATTTTTTTTTCATCAATTCTGCCTTTTGCTTAGTCAACATAACCTTTCTTCCTTTTATTGATTTTTGTCCCCATAGTTTTTTCTCACTTGATTACTTCTATATATTCATTTTCTCTCTCCTTACTCAATCTTTTTATACACATTTTTCGAGGTTATCAGAAATCATTTTCAAAGAAAAAAAAATAAATAAAAGAGCATACTAATTAAAAGACTTGTACCAAATTCCAGTTAATTCAATTCCCCCTGTTTTTGTTTTTCAGTGTGTTACTAAATCGTTTTGCATTGAATGTTATGAAATTTTTTGCTGTCATAATACTTGAAATTTTGTTGTTTGGAAATTTTTATCAGTATCAATTTCATGCTTACTAATATTCATAAGTATAACCTAATCAATTACAAAAGTTTTTTAAGTTCTTTTTAAAAAAAATCGATTTAAATAAAAAAAAATCTAAAATTTCTATTTAAAAAAAATTTTTTTTTTTTAAATCATTGATTGATGTCGGTGTACTTTTTACTGTTTTGAGGAAAACGCCCGCAAAGATCAGACCTTAAGAAAGCTTTCCTTGAAGTATTTTCTAAATTGTGCTGTATCTCAGCTGCTATCAGGGACACTCTTACCATGTCTTTTACCCCAAAACAGAGGACAGATTTTCCTACTATTTGCACTAATAATCTCCAAATTTTCAATTTTGAATCTTACACCTCTTTGCTTCTCACTGCCTCATTTATACACTTGGACTTGAGTGTCAGTACCAATCGCCTTTTAATTTGGTGACTAGCTGCCAGGGCAGCTAGATTAGCTTCCTGCGGCATGTTGATGCATAACGTGCCCCCTCTCTAACTTTTACCTCATTCTGATGTTATATTATTCGGTATAATTTAATGTTCATTAGATTTCAAGACATACCACACACGTGGCCCGACGTTGCACGGGCTGTTCGTGCCCTGAAAGTAGTGAGGAAAATTTCAAGAAACTACTCCCTGCCAAGGCAGCTCGCTAACAGGCGCTTCACGCCTTTACTTTTTTCCTATATAAAAAAATCATTCGAATTATTGAGATGCTTCGCGCCTTCAACATGGTGAGGAAAGTTACAGCAAGTTCTTCTCGCTCAAGGGAAAGAAGCTGACATAGATACTCAGTTTTTAATATAGGTAGATGGCTTTTCAACAAATGAATGTTTCAAAATATTACAAGTAGCTAGCGATAAAAATACTATGTAAGTGGCCCGCTTATGAGTTTCGTGTTTGATTTAGTTAAGCCTTCATTCCAAATTCTCATTATCATAGTTATCACTGTTTCTTAGCAACCAACAATAGATTTCATATTTAATCATTTATTAGGCTTAATCGCTTTAAACTTGACTACTTATTAATTGATTTCTTCGCTCATTAAAATCGTATAATTATATAAATTGAAACTAATGAAGCCTGAAAAATTACCTATCTATCGGTACCTGGTTCGACTTTCAGTTCATTGGCGTTCAGGAGAAAGAAGCGTGACATAGATAGATAGTTAGAAAGAAAGAAAGAAAGAAAGATACTCGGTTTTTAATATAAGTAGATTATTAAGTTTTTTAAGCTGGTTCAATTTGGTTTTTTGCATTTAGTATGGGTTTTGATCTGGCCAGTAATTTCCAACATGTCGTGCTCTGGGATACATTGAGAACACCTACCCCCACCCCTCCCACAAACAATTTTAAAGTTCTTGGCACCCCTGATCAGAGAATGTGCTTTATTCGTCATCCCACATGGCTCCTTTTTCTAAACTCACATTTGTCTTTCAGATTTTTCACAACTTTTTCATTCAAACTTAAGGGCAAATCTCTCAATCTCACATTTTTAATCTATGTATGCGAAGAAAAAATTTTAAGGTGAAACATTGTAGCAAAATGTCAACAAACACGATTAGTCAGAGGACACGATTAGTCAAACACCAAAAGAAGAAATGTAGAGTTGAGAACAGTCAATACCACTATACAACAAAAAGTTTTTTTTTAAAAAATACAGTGGAGCGCCATTTATACCCCCTCTCCCGGTGAATGAAAAAATTTATAGCCGGGACACATTAATACATATCGGACTCTGCTGGAACCAACTAAAAGAAACGCATAATTGATGAAAACTTAAAAAGAGATTTATAAACATTGCTCCACTGTATATATTTACATCTGTTTCAGTATTATTACTAATTGTGGAAAACTCAAAATTGTGAACCATTGTTGCTCGCTAAAAGAATTTGATGAAGCATCAATTTGTTTAAAAATATAAATATTTTCTGTGAACTTAAACCATTTTCAGTGAACAGCATTTGCATGAAAGCAAATTTATATTATCTGGGTCTGCTGAAATGGGTCAACTTAGTTTAGACTAAAATTGTATATGGGCACTTTTTCAAACAAAACTGGTTTATTCTCTTAAGTACTGCAGATCTAAAACCTATAAATAGTACAAATCTAAAGGAATATTTAGTGTAGTTTCAGTTATCAAATGAGTCATTTACCTTCAATCAGTTGATCATAAAAATGCATTTTTTAAATTTAATTTTCTATATTTTCCAACTTAGTTGTGTTATGACAAGTTGTGTTTGCTACTTTGGAAATATTTTACTTTGTTCATATACATGCGTTTTAAACTGCAGAATCATTAACTTTTTTTTTATTTTGAATGTAAAATGATGTTTTTATTGATCATATCTTATTTTCATTTGTAGGATGTCTATTGATTCTTCAGGCTCCCCAGATGATGAAATTGCTTCCTCTGATTCTTCAAGCTCCCCAGATGATGAAATTGCTTCCTCTAATGTGCCAAACTTGAATATAGGGAGCTGTTCGCAAAACAGTCAAGCATTTTCCTCAAGAAACAGTCATCTGGCACAAAACTTAGAAAATAATTTTGACTTGAAGGACCTGTTCTCTCCTCTATATCAGACTGCTGATGTCACGAATATTGAAGCGTTTTTATGCCTTTTGGCATTTTGCTCAAGATTCCACCTATCCGGTGTTTGTATTGATGAACTGCTGAGGATGCTGAAAATTTTGTTACCTCCATGTACTCTTCCGGGATCCAAATACTTGTTGAACCAACAAATTAAAGATTCAATGAAAAGTGAAGAATTTTATAAGGTTCACTTCTACTGCCCAAAATGCAATTCGTACCTTTCAGAAATGACAGGAGAAAAGCAAACACTTTGCTCTGTGTGTAAAGCAGAAGACTCATCTGCCAAACTGCTAGATGACGGACATTTTTTTATCCATGTCCCGTTGGAACATCAGCTGAGAGAAAAGCTAGAAACAAAAAATTTGTTCGCTAGTGTCAAACACTATCGTGCGAATGCAATCAATGGCACGTACCACGATGTTATTGGGGGTGATCGCTATCAACTTCCTGAAGTGACCCATAGTTTGTCACTTCAGTTCAATGTTGATGGGATCCCCCTTTACAACAGAGCCAAATACGACTTGTGGCCGATCAATTGTATGGTGAATGAGTTGCCACCCGCAGAAAGGAAACATCACATGATGATGTGCGGGTTGTGGTTCGGTTCAAAAAAGCCCATCTTCGATGTGTACCTCAAACCTTTTGTGAAAGAGCTTGCATATTTGAGCGAAACTGGGTTAACGTGGAATGATGGAGGGAAAATGACTATTACTAAAGTTTTTCCCTTGTTGTGCACAGCAGATGCCCCTGCGCGTGCCATGCTGCAAAATTTCACTCAGTACAATGGACGGTATGGCTGTGGTTTCTGCGAAAATGAAGGCTTAAGGATTGAAAGAGGACGCGGGTACAGCAGAATATATAAAGTTTTGTATCCCACTCCTTCAAACCGCACTTTTGAGAAGACGGTGCACCACGCAGAATCTGCAGTTGAGCTGTCCCGACCAGTGAAAGGTGTAAAAGGGCCCTCTGTCTTGATGGAATTATATCCTTACTTCAATATGGTTGAGGGTTTTGTCCCCGACTATATGCATTGTGTTTTGTTGGGGGTAACGCGCCAATTTGTTAATTTGTGGATGTCAACGGCTGATGAAATTTACAGTATGAGAAAGAACCACATTTCAGAAGTAAACAAAAGGATTGAAAATTTAAGGGAGCCGAGTGAAATGACTCGAAAACTGCGCTCACTTTCAGAAGTTTCACATTGGAAAGCCTCCGAATGGAGAATTTTTTTACTCATTTCACCTGTGCTCCTTTTAAATATCCTCAATCCTATTGTTTACGAACACTGGGTGTTATTAGTTCATTCAGTGACTCTTCTTTTAGGGTCTACTGTGTGTGTTAATGATGTCCAAACAGCAAAATGTGCTATTGAAAAATTTGTGAAAGGGGTAGCAAATATTTATGGGGCAGGGGAACTGACATATAATGTGCATTTACTTCTTCATCTTTCAGATAAAGTGAAGTCGTGGGGTCCCTTATGGGCGTCTTCTTGCTTTGCCTATGAAGATGCAATTGGCAAATTAAAGAAATTTCACAAAGGGACAAACGGAGTTCCTACTCAAATTTTAAGTGCCTACTTAAAAAAAACATTGTTGCAATCCTTAGTTTCAGAAACTAATATAAATAATGCAAGGGTGCTAAGTTTTGTTGAAGACATGAATCGAGGGAAAAGGGCAACAAAAAATGTGTATAAAAGAAATGGCACTGTACTTTTTGGCTCGGGGAAATGGAAAAAACTTAATACAATAGAAAAGGAAGCAATTGGAAAGATGCTAAATGCACCATTGCCTAGTGAAGTCAAAATTTTATCTTATAAAAGAGCATCGTATAAGAAAATATTATTGAGTACCGAGAAATATTCTCAACAATTTAATCGTGTTGACTCCTTTGTTTCTGTCTTAACTGCAAAAACCCAATTTGTTCAGATAACCAAAATTGTTGTTTATAATGATAATATAATTTTCTTAGGCTCAAAATTAAAAACTAAAAGATTTTCTAAAAGTGATGCTGATGTAGGTGAGCTCTGCTCTAATATTTTATCAATTAGAAACAGCTGTGAAGCGACTAGTTTACAAGAAAATATTATAGCTTTTAAGTCTGAGTCCATTTTGCAAAAGTATGCACAGCTGTACAATGAAAAAGGCTTTTACCTAGTGCCATTACTGCTTCAGGCAGAGGAATAGCTAAACCAGGAATTTTGACAGCTGTTATCTGCACTGCAGACTATGTTAAGTCGAATAATAAACTTGTTCTTTTTGTTAGTTACAAATAATTTTTAATGTTAATGTGAGAAAAGTTAAAAATTTTAATCATTTTCTACAATTATGTTTAAAAATATGTCTTATATCTTTCTTACATGCAGTGTATATCGTATTATATGATTTTAGACAGTTAGTAAAATCCTGTTTTTATATTAGTATGGACAAAATCCATTTTTACCAGCCAAAATTACAATCATGTATTTTGTTTCGATCCAAAAAGAACAATCCATTTCTGAATTTGTATTCAACAAGATTAATTCAAAAATGTTAAAAAGTTTAGTGTACTTGCTTATTATAATTGGTTGTACAATTAAACTTTTCCTTGTTTCTGTTAAAAGCACTTAGTGCTCCTTTCAAGCTTGCTTTTATGTCTAACTAGCGGTACCCGCACGGCTTTGCCCGTGGTATAAAATTAAAAGTTCATTTGTAAAAAAATGATATAGCAGAAAAAAATACTCTATTTTAGTTATAATTCAACTATAATTCCTTCAAAGTATGATATAAAAATTTGGTATGGACCCTACACTACTTCCTTTTACGTGTAAATTTCTTAGTAGATGCCTTAAGTGCTAAAATAGTGCTTGAAGTGAGTAAGATAACAATTCAAACATTTGCATCCCTAGTTTGCCACGAAACAATGCAAAAAAATGTTTTACAATGATTAATCTCCTAAATATCGCCGATTTTAACATCATTCAGTAGATTTTTCGCAAAATATCGCCAATAGCGCCAAATTGAACCCAAAAAAATTTTTTTTTCGCTAAATTTATTGCCAACTTGGCGATATGTCGCCAAATTGGCGTCAAACACTTGGTGACCAAAAGCTTGGCGAGATATCGCCAAGTGGTCGCGCCAATTCATATCACTTTGGTCTGCATTGAAAGCCCTGATTACCCCATAAAAGGGGTAAATCACCCCCTTGGGGACATTCGAATGCAACCCCAAAGATAGGTGCACAAAAATAAGCCAAAAGAAAAAATAAGAAAAATTTTGTTGCTCACAGAAACCAACAGAAATCTTACCAAAGTTTAAAAGAAGAAGAAAGTTTTCTTTCCTAACTTCAAAAACAAAATAATACATTTTCCGAAATGACATACTTTAGAAAGAACGTTGCAATATCGCAATAAGATAGAAGTAAATATACTGAAATAGAATTGAATGCCAAATTGTAAAAAAGTCGCCAAAAAAATAATTTTTAATATTGTCTTTCATTATTTATTAAATGCAATTATTGCTGCAAATTACAGTCCAACAATAAATAATCACATGGCAAAAGTATATTTGGAGCAATTTTTTCTTTTAAACTCAACTGATCCTAAAAATTTTAAGTATTAGTCATAGAAATTTCGTGCATTATTCTTCACAATGATAATAAAAACAATAAACATCGACAAAGATCAACCAGCAAACGATAAATTAAAAGCTAAATTCGTTCACTCAAGCCATTTGCTGCAATTTATATTGAAATAAATTAATAATGAAGTAAAATATGTTTTGCAGACGATAAATTTAGAATGGTATCCTGTATTTTAAGGAAAGGACTCGATTTCTCATTTGATTGACCGGTGCCATCTTATCACGGTTTTTAATATTTCATTTGACTAATTTTAATAAGGCTTGGAGTTTGGATTGTTACAAAAACAAATACATTTTTAAAATTATTATGGGAAAAAGAACGAAATAAAAACGTAACCATGGTAACAACATGAAAAGTTGATTTCCGTTGATAAAATAATTCATTTCATCTCTATTTTCAAACAAATTTTATTCGCGAGCAAAGCCATTTTAGAATCGTTTGGCTTGCTTTACTGAAGGTAAGCCTTGAATTTCGGGATTCTAAAAACAATTGTTACAGCTCTCCTGATGATCGTAGAAACTTCGAAAAAACGTCATTTTGTGCAGAAAATTTCAAGCTTTCGAATGACATAAGACTTGAAAATGTGTATAAAATATTTCTTCCCTATTTTATCGAATTTCCGCTAAGAATTCGAATAGAAAAAGAACGAAATGGAATTTTCGAAAAATCGCTTCGAGGTGCAAAACTACATGCTACAAACTAATTTTGTACCAAGTGGCATGAAAATCGACCGAACGGTTTTGGCGCTACGCGCGTAACAGACAGACAGAAGGAAAGACAGAGAGACAAACTTTCAGCTTTATTATTAGTAGAGAAAATGGCCCCTTTATATCTCAAGGCTCTTTGTCAGTTTGATAATCATGTTCACTTTTCCTCTGATTTGTATGAAGCCTTTTTCCCATTTGTTCAAGCTTACTCTTTCCCCTAAAGAAATGCTTAACATTAATTTACATTTTGACTGGAGAAATATTTTTGTGGTTGTTGTGTACATTTCTCAGCAGTTCTTATTTTATTAATCAATGTATTTTTGTGAATGGTATGATTTCTATGTACAATGTAATAAACTCAATTTAGTGTAATTAACTTAGAACTAATCACTTAAAACTGTTACATGAATTTTCTTAATTATGAAGAAGTGCTAACTTTCAATTAAACATAAAAAATTAATGCAATTTTATGCTATTTATAGTTATGTATATATGCTGTTATAGAGTATATATTCATTATTTACTAAATATTTCTTCTCTCTTTTTTTTTTTTGTTTTGTCATGACTTATTTAAACTGAAAATCATTTAAAATGCCCTGATCTTCATAAAGCATTTAATTCTTTGTCATTAAACAAATGCCTCTAAATTTTCATTACAATTTTTATTGTACCAGTGTTATTTAATATTTGAAACAAAAAGAGTTTGATTTTGATGTCAAATTTTATTGCAGCTTGTTTCACAGTTGAAATTTTGGGTTCGTAATGTTCTATTATGTCATGCACTAAAATGTTTTATTACTTTTGGAATAAACTATTTTTATTTTTGAGCTATATATTTCATTTATTACACCATCACACATAAAAAGTTTGTCTGCTGCTGATATGATCAAAGTTTTATTCACTAGTGAATAAAGATTAGAACATATAATTTAGAAGGTCATTGCCTTTATAATGAGAAATTTAGTAAGGGTACTTTTCTGCTGAAAAATAAATAGATAAAAGTAATGTTAGCCTACACATGCCTTACAAGAAATGCTATTAGAAGACTTAATGAAAGAACATCCAATTAAAGCAGGTCTTCAGTATTGAACCATTGCGCTTTTACTTTGTTTTCATATTAAGTCGGATATTTCTGATTTTTTATTTTAAGAAAGGGTGAGTGTCTTTTTCATTTTATGCCTTATTTTCAGTATTTTACTGCAGTACAAGTTGTTTTATTACATGTTAAAGTTAACGTAAATTAATGTCCCACACGTGACATAAAAGATGTATATTTTAAAAGTACTGCCAAACTAGGGAAACTAAAACTGGAAATGGTTACAGATTGTAAGTAACCTTAAGCATTTCTGAAAACCATTGAAATTTAGACCTGTTTGGATTTTTTTTTTTTTTTAAGTCCAGAAAATTCAGTCTGTTATAAAAAGGCAATCATTCCGTTTCGTAGATTTTCTGTCAAAAACTTGCAGGGGTGTCCCCCCCCCCCCAAGGAGGAGGAAATCCCTTATGTGAGTTCCTGACAAATTGTCTGTGCAAAATATGGCTAAGATGTGATGTAATGCTGGTGGATTTGAAAAGAGACCCCCCCCCTCTCGTGGGTGAAAAATTCACATATGCAAATTCTGAATCATCAAAGTACCTTTTGGCAAGTATGACATAAACTGGTTTTGAAAAAAAAAATCCATTAAGGGGTCTCCCCCCCCATGTGGGGCTAGAAAAACCGAAAATGAACTAGTTATCAAAGGACACTTCTATATTGGCAAGAATACGAAGTAAACTGAATTGATGTTACCCCCCCCCCCCGCCCCATGTGATCTCCTGGGTCTCTAAAGGACCTCCTGTCTGCTTAGAAAAGTTAAAAATTCTTTTTGACTACAGAATTGTTACTAATGCATTATTTGACAAAAAAATTTTTTAAACATTGTAAAATAATATTCAGAAAAAAAATTGCAAATACAATTATTCTTCGTTATTATGATGTTCAAGATGTCCGAAAATTTTTTTAAGATTTTACTTCGCTACGAAACTGTTTTTCAAATGTGTGTAGAAAATCTGCAGACAAATTAAGTTTGTTGCGAATGTCTCTGAAGTGTCTTCAAAAAGTTATGAGATATTTTTCAGACAAACCTTAATTTTGTAACTATCTTGAGATATCTGCAGATTTTCTCAAAAAAGTGCCACTTTTTTAAGACGGTTTTGAGATCTTTTCTAGTGGGGGATAGCGTACTTCTTAGCGTTGTCGTATTGCTAGCTGATTTTTGCCGTTGTTGTGTCGTTAAATGGAAAGAAATGCTTTAACTCAGATTTGTTTTTGCTTTGTTTAATTGTAAAGTAGTTGTAAGTTGGTCAAAACTTATTTTATAAATTACAGAATGCAAATAATTGTATTATTATTTCTAATTGGGTCCAGTAAAGATTCAGTCATGGTCGGAATTAAACTTTTTGTGGCTTCACGTTTTTACTCAATATATTTATACAAAATGTGCATGTAGCTTTGCGTTGTTGTTTTGTGCCAGCCAGCTAGGCTGGCAATTTGGGGTGCGCTGCTTCACTTTTCCAACTGTACCGTAATTTGTTGTGAAGTCCGACTTCCACAGTTCATACATACCATTGGAACCCGTTTATAGGGTAGGCAACCATTCACACAAAGAACGGACAAGGACAGAAGAAAGTACATCCATGCCCAAGCTGGGAATCTAACCCGAGACTCCTAGATCCTGATCAAACTTCTCTAACTACTAGACAATGTGGCTGGCTAGCTTAGCGTTCATGCTAATAATTACTTTTGTAGCGTTGTGTTACGCCGACTTGTAATAACTCAAAAACTGACATAGCGATGAAAGGCAGTGATGCTCACGCGTGCTGATGAGTATATGACACTAGCTTAAATGATTATGATGGCCATCCCCGATAATTTGCTTGATATCAGAGGGAGACGGAAATTCGCAGCTTCTGTATAAAATTCGGGATTGATAGTTGACACGTGGTTTTGCTGCAACAATATATAGAAGTTGGTTGCATAAAGCCTCATGCACAGTGCACAGTGCACTAATGCTTTGTTAATTAAGCAAAGTATTGCAACACTTTTGTTTAATATAGGAGGACAAGAAATTGCTTAAAATTTAGTCACAATTAAATTCTAGCGCTATCAATATAATTTCGTGTATTTTCTGTAACCTGTTACAGATTTTCGCGCACCCCGTTGTGTTTGCGTGCCACGGGTAGATCTAAAACACAATCCATTTCAATCTATTATTTCTCAATGAAGTAAAAGGTGCCTTTTAAAAAAACTCATACACTGTTAAAAATGCTCCTGAAATTCTATGGTAAAGTTACTGGCATCCATGTTGCCAGAAACTTTTACCGCAAAATCCTATTTTACTGTAAAATTTTGTGGTAAAAAAGCGAGAGTTATAACGCTCGAGATGCAAGCAGATGGGATCAAGCCCGGTATGCTGCTTTCGCACACCACTTTTTTATCCACTAAGTTATTTGGTGTATCAATTTGGCGCAATAATAGTTTATTTTTCCTGGTACAATTACATTAAAATTTACCATAAAATTTTCCTGAGTTTTGACACGGCATACATTTTTTTTTCCAAAAGCCTCGGACTATGTTCATCAGGAAAAAATATTCACATAAACTAGAAGGATATGAATGCCGCAATATTCAGAAAGAAAAACCTTGGCTTTTCATACCTAGTTTTTGGTGTAAGAAATAACAATTGCATTCGAATCTTGAATCCACATATCACGAATGAACAGCTATGCATGTGAATAGGATTTTCGTAGCAAATCTTTGGAGCTTCGTTTTCTCTGAACTCTTTTTATACATCTATTCAAACGTACAATTTATAGAAAACCTTTGAATGCACGTGAACGGTGGAAAACTAAGATTGCTGAGGATTCTGAATCTCCACAATAGCGGATGAAAGATATTATTCCTTGAGCTGAGAATAAAAGTTGTTGAATGAGATAATATTTTGCTGTTCGACAAAGGGTCCTTTCTTCACTTCTTTTATATCTCGATTCAGTTATTCTCCATATTTTTTTAACCACATAAATATATGTGGTTAAATTAATGGAAGTTTTTTTTTCCTTCAGAAAATGCATTTTTTCCCAGTTTAACTTTTTAATCAGTGTGAAACTTGTGAACAAAATTCTTTTACCATCTAAAGTGCAAAGTCCCAATACCGCATCGATCAAAATTAGCTGAGTTTTGGGGTAAAATATGTGGAATGGGCAAGTTTTTACAATTTAAAAAGCGTTGAAACAAAGGGAAATCGGTCAATGGTGCAAGGTCCGGCCGGTCTATTTCAGAGGTTGTCAAAAAAAAAAAAAAAAAAAAAAAACGTGTTTCGTAAACATGACATTGCAGGAGCACTACACCCATTTCGGCTACACTCACGACCCTAATGTAAACTTTAATTAATTTATTATGATTATTGAATAATACATGCATTTTTCAAGTTTACACTTTAATAACAATAAAAATAAAAAGGCGCAATCAAAGTAAAATTTAGTTTACGCATTGTGAAAATAATAATTTTAGAGCAAAGCTTACAAAAACTGTAGATTTATTTACAACTGTTAAAGACCTGAAACAAATTATTTTTGCAACCGAATTTCAAACACTTATGACATTTTTCGCTACATTTTCTATCCAATTCTCTTGGACAAAAGTTGCAACTTCCCCTTCTTTTTAGCATTCTGGGACAGTGACCCCAAGGGTCTTGGGTTCAAAAATGTAAATTTGGGGTAACTAAAACAAAATAATTACATTATTTTGTATAAAAAACTAAAATAATAAAAGTCAAAAAATGCGATTAAAAACAAATGGTTGATTTACCATACGATTCTCTGTAAACTCGTAATTGGTTGTTCGGAAAGAGTATTTTATAAATAATAAAGTTTAATAAAGTAATTATCGCTCTTAATACAAGTAAAGCATTAATACTTAGTGGTCCAATTGTATTTGGAGCGGTAACAATTAAACTTTTTTTTCTATAAATTATCTAACACCAAAAACAGTTTCCTGGCTGTAGCTCCCTGGCTGTCCCAATCCTGTAGTATAACACTTAAAGGCAATAATTTAAGAAACCTATTAACACTATACTTAAATTTGGCAATTAATATCTAAAAATAGAATAATGCAACTATATATCTTCTTTATGAAATAAGGTCTAATTACGTATTTCTAAAACTTAAAGTTGTCATGTAAGCTCTGTCCGGAGATTTTTCAAACAGTCTCCTGCCACAAATTCAAAGCTGCAATAGAAAAAATCTGTTACTCTTGCAAATGTTTTTTGACATGAAATTTAAAGTAATCAGTGTGAATTTGCCGATAATTGCTGAGTACGGTGTTGAAACGCCACTTAGTTTAGTTTGAGAGCCACATTTGTGATGAAAGTATGCATCTGGGTCGTTGTGAAAACATTCCTCTGGGAAGCGATTTTATTAATGTTAACTAGTTTAATTATAAAACTTATTGATTATTATGTCCACGATTTGTGCTACATTTATAGGTAGTTTCGAAAATAATTATGTTCCAATGATTTGCAGATATTACGCAACAAAGTGCAAATTCAGTCCCCTTCCCAGTTATACTACGCAGGGGACTTGTCCATGATTTATCAGAAAAACATAAACTTCTCTTTCACATAACATAAACACCTCTTTCAAACCAATGTAATAGATTTATTTTCTGAGCAATAGTCTTAGTATTATACGAGCATTTCAAAAAAAAAAAAAAAAACATGCCGGACAGATTCTGTATGCAAAATGACGAGTTTGCAAAAAATCGCCCATTAAACAGAAATTGCAATGGGGTCTTATATGGCCCCAAGGGACCCACGAGGGTTAACTCTTCTGGGGAACGCAATATTTTTAAATTCTCGCTAACGGGTTTAGTAAATTATTATTCAAAGTAAATTTTTGCATACGTTGTGTAAATTTTGTATCAGGAATATCGAAGCCTCTTAAAGCTGAATCCTATGACAACTTTTTGTATATACTGCCTTGCGGCATTATTATTATAAATTGCTCATATTTCAATGTTTTAATTTTCTGCACTTTTGTCATTAATTTTACCTTACCTTTATTGTACAAACATGCTTAAATGGTTTCTGCTTATAAAAAAGAACAGGAAAATAATTATAATTTTCTCTATTTTATTGATTTTTGTGGGAAATCAGAAATGTGTTTCTTCAAATATTTTTAAGACTGATTATTATTGAACGCTGACCCGCCCACGGCAGAATACTAGTTAGTGCTTCGCCTGAAGAAGAAAGATAAGCAAAAATTAAATTGTTAATTGTGATAAAACAAACACACAAACAATTCTGATGCCCGGAAATAAAAATTCTTGTTAGTTTCCTCTACCAAGTGTTTGAATTCGAAATGTATTCTTGTTGTCAAACCTTATTTGCTAAGGCATGCTTAACTAGCTCTAAGTGGTTTAGGGAAGTGGTTCAAACAACCTGGAAATGCCGTCGCGACAAATCGCAAATGTAGTGTCTGTTAGGAACATCGATATTTTTAGCGAGCGGAAGGGGAATATTCTCTACACTTACTGAATCTGTTTCAAGAATTACACAATGCGTAGTTATTGGCACTGAACACCTTTTTGTTTTGTTTTTTAATTCAGAATTTAAATACAATTGCTTTTATTTCTGCTGCTTAAGTTTATTGCCCCAAATGTTACTTACTCGCAGTATTTCATGAATGAAATACAGTAATATCAAGTCAGTTTATATATTGCAGTAACTGAGTGAGAAGTACATTCAAAGTTAAATTCATTTTAACGTGTAGCCACATCGTTCTGTATGCATTTTTCCATCTTTGTTTAAAGACCTCGGTGAAAGATGACGACAGTTTCCTTTTGAATTTCAACAATAACCACGAAACAGCAGAACCAACAGCTTCAAAAATCTATTTTTAACAATTTTATTTTTATGAACAAAAGAAGAGTATGTTCGAATTCGTCTATGAAATAAATTTCAATGACATTTTACTGAAATATAGTGTTACCTATGTAAAATTTTTATGTATTGGAGCTCTCCCGTCTGCAAAAAGTGCAGTTGTTCCTTTTTACTCCAAGGTGTTCAATTCTAAATGATGCATTTTGAATTTTTCAATTCGTCATCAATATTAATGCTAATATGTGTCTTTCCTTATTTTATAGCTGATAGAAAATATTTCTCGTTTTTGCTGCATAGCAACTCATTTGCGAAACTCAGTTTTCCCTCAGTTTAACTCCTTTTTTTGAAGAGATTATCATTTTAAACACCAACTCCACTCCGAAGTTTAAATTTCCCCCATCGTATTAATCTTTAATGGAAATGCAAGTTTTTCTTCCGTTTCCGGTAGCAGTCGATTACGATTATAATCCAAAGAGAAATCATAAACGATTTCTCATTCCACGATTAACGACACTGCTTCGAAGAGGCATTTATGGCAGCTCTTTTTACGTGCTCCAAACCGAAAATTATTTTTCGCATTTGTTGTAATTTTTTATTCTTAGAGAAAATGAAGCTGTTTTATTTTTGTCCTGTCACCCTTTTTTTTTAGAAGTAGGTGGTGGATGGCAGCTAACTTTTATCTGCTGCTCGGGGTTGAGAGAAAACGAGGGGGGGGGGGGGTAATAGGAGGGTTGAAGGATGTTTTCGAAAGAGATGTTCGCTTAGAAGTGTCGTAAGAGTTTTTGATAAATATTTTTTCTATCTATTTTTTAGTCTTTGGAATTCAGTTTTAAAGACCGTATTTAAACCGCATTCTTTTGACGAAGAGCTTTGAAAAATCGTTGTTTGTGGCAGGGTTGGTGAGCGCTCGCTCTTTTGTTGATATTTATTTAGTAATGGATGGGTTGAAATTATAAAGAGACGGTAAATTTAATCGCTTTAACAAAAACTCGTTCATTAAATTTATGTATAATGAATGAAATTGTTACAACACTATATTTAAAAAGTTCAGCTTCAAAAATTTATATTTGGTACGCACTTACTTTTTTTTAAAAGGGGAGGGGGGTATTATTAAGCATAGTTTCTTATGCTTTAACGGAAATACTGACTAGATTCCTAAAATAAAACTAATAAAGTTTTCTTATAAGCTGTGATTATGAGTGTAGTTAGTGTGATTGTTAGTTGCCTTTGAAATCCGATTTAATTATTGCATTTCAGGTATCTACCGTTCATTATCTATTTTAGTGAGGTTTCTGAAAATGACCAATCATTTAGGAAACCCTCAAAAATAAATCTATTTTGCTTTTCAAATGCACGTGTAGATACAACAAGCTAATTTGAATATTTGTTTAAAATTGAATCATAAATTAATCGAATAACAATTTTGAAAATTTTCCAACTTGACTCAATTATGGTACAAGTTGTCGAAAAGTTCTATGATTTTGAGAGATATATCTCATTAGAACAGCTGATACACGTATTAGACCTCGTGCAGAAAATTATTCCCAAATCTGTACTTTGCATCTATTCATTCAACGACGTTTTTAAACGTCTAGGGCAGGTTGTAAATGTTGGCAAAACTCTCGAAAACCGTTTAAGCCACACAAATTAGTTCTCTCCCCTGAAAACCAGAAGCGCCAGTTAGATGTCAAAGCTCTAAAGCAAGACAATCATCCTTGTTTCGGCAACTGTTCTTTAAAGTAGTAGGAAACTTGGTGAGCATTCATTCCAGATAATAACCGGTTGAAATTATTTTCCAAATTTTTCTGTTATCACTATTATTTAAAAGTAAGTCATTTTAATTGTAGAAAAAACTGCATTTTGCAAGTACTCAAATTTAAATTGTTATTGTAAATTATTCAAATTGTTTAATTTAATCATTTACTTTAGGAAGCAGTCAAACGATAGAATTTTTAATTTTATGAAAACATTTAGATCATCACATTTGATAATTCAATCACGATTACAACTCTTGTTATTCAAATAAATATATGAAAGTGTATAAACATTTTAGTTTAAAATATTGTGATCCATATCAAAAAATTAAAAAAAAAAAATGAAATGCTTTTTCAAACTTTTTTTTTTTTTTTTTGAAATTAACTGTTTAATTATCACGGTGTGAAAGCATGTAGATTTTTTTAAAAAATATATTAAACGTATTTTTTTACCGATGGTGTACCAGAAAATAATCAGTCATTTTAAATTCCTATCTACTATTTTGATTATTTAAGACTGAACAATAAATGTGTTTCATTGAGTAAAAATATCACCAGAGGTAACTGGTATATTTTGTTATTTTATGCTAGAGATTAATGGTTTTTAGTTTATTTTTCCTCAAAATTTTAAATGAGGGCATGGTAGGAAAAAGCACTCTTAGTGTGTTGCTAAAAACTAAACTAGCAACAATAATTAAAAAATAAAAGTCAAAAATAAATAGTGCAATAAATATTTTTAAAAATAAAATAGGATACTGAGATGGGGAAATGTATGTGTCTGTATGATTGGGTTATGTATGTATGTATATCTGTCTAAGCCATCCTCCGCCTCCCAATAACTATTGTGATAATGCTCCAATTCGATTTTATTTTTTTGTTTTTTGCTTATCAGGTTTCTCAGCCAAGATACATCATTCGCGTACTTAAGTTTGCTTTGAACGATTTTTCTTTCGAGCTTGAACAGTTCAAAAAAATTAACATTAGCGCCTGCGAGAAAATTTAAGGAATATATGTATATCTTGAGCAGAGAGGTAAATAACTTCAAATACAAATTGCTGATAAAGCTTTCGAAGAATGACATGTACAAAAATATTTTTATATTTGGGTATTTTTTGAACAATTCAAAAATATTTATCAGAATGCCTGCGGGATAAAAATTAAATCTTTTCATCTGAAAAACCAGCAACACTAAAAATTACTTTAAGTACTGAAATTCGTAAAAATAGTAAATTCTGAACATGTTCCTAGTTTTCTGTTTCAAAATAGTTATTAATAGAGATAGAAATGCAGTTTCTCGTAGTGAACTTTCACTTTAGTGAAAGTTGATTGACTCAATAAAAAGTGTATTTTATAGAGTGAGAAGATTGCAAACGATTTTAATTGAGACATTAAGATTATTTTCGCAAAAGCACTTAATAATCACTATTAGTGTTCTATTTCGTTTAAAATAACTTATATTTCAACACAATTCACTACTTTTGAGTTTTTTTTTGTAAATGTACTTTTTTATTTTTAATTTTTTATTTCTCTTGTTCCAGTCAGCTTTACAACTGTGTCAATAGTGATTCTCGTTTTCGTACCCTAACGGCTTGTGTTGTCTCCAATTTGTTGAGTAAGGTCTTCAGGAGGGTGTTTACTCATTCAGAAATAATTAAATTTTTTTGATTCAGCTGTTCACTAGTTTTCATGCATCAACGAAAATACCCCCTTTAACAGTCTTGTGCTCACTAATAGCTGGGTAAATAATTTGTGTCTCCAAATTTGATAAATTTGTACGCTAAGTGCGAAAACGCAGCACTTTTCCCTGTGTACATAACCATCTCTTTAACTTTACTACATCACTTGATAATCTATGACAGTGGGCTCTAACCTTTTTTACTCAAGGGTCAAACTAAATTTTTGGAGGCCAGGTTGGCCAGCAATCCAGTATTTCCGTTCAAATGATCTAGTTGACACTATCCCCCCCCCCTAGGTGCCCTTTTCCCATGAGTTTTTTTCTTTTAACTAAATGCTCAGTGAAAGTTTTTTGAATTTTCCGGGCTGTTTTCTTGGAAAATGCTTGAAAAGAAAAATACAAAATGTTTATTGTCGGTGTAAGCTTATCGCGGAGCGGACAAAATCGGTTCGCGGGCTGGATGTAGTCCACGGACCGTAGGATGGAGAATCCTGACCTGTGGCATCAACTTCACACAACACCCAAGACCGAAAAGCAATGCCGGCCAGGGGTGCCCATCCCCCCCCCCCAAGCTCAATGGCGCAAATTCCCCCCCAAAATTTTCACAACCCTTTTGTGATTTTTATTTTATTTATTTTTTAAATATTATTTATTTTTTTAAGTACTATTTATTTATATTTTTAAATATTTTTATTTTTTTAAAATTAAAACTATTTTTGTATATTAATATTTTTAAAGTACTAATTATGTACAGAATAGAATCGCTTTTTTTTCCTTTCAGAGATTCCAAGCACACACTTACATACACAAAATAAATAAATAATAATAAAGAAATAACTTAAGCTAAAAAAAAAAAATAATGAATAATTTGCATTAAAAAATCAGTAAATAATTTAATTTAAAAAATAAATTAATAAACAATTTGAATAAATAAATAAATTAGTTTAAAAAAATCCCCCCCAAAAATTTTGATGGCGCAACTTGGCCATAATCCCCTCCTGTGGGCACCCCTGATGCCGGCCGATGCATTTTTTCCTGTCCTTGTCCTTTCTTTGTGTGAATGTGTTGTTGTGATGCGAGAGGTTGCCTACCCTATGAACGGGGGTCCCTATGGCATGTGTGTACCATGGAAATCAGACTTCACAACAAATTACGGTACAGTTGGAAAAGTGAAGCAGCGCACCCCAAATTGCCGGTCTGGCTCTCACAAGAAAAAGACAACAACAACCGAAAATCAATCGCCTGTCGTTTGATTTGATAATCTATGATGCAAACTTCGCACACCCACGGGACAGGAAGCAAATCTCTTGTTTATATTGATACTATGACGTTAACTTCGCACCGTATACAAAACGGAAAATAAATAACCCGTCGCGTCGTCTGAACTGAATGCAATAAAACAGCTGCAAAACCGCCACGACCCCGCTCCGCTCGTGCGCATCGAGCCTTAAAGTAAAATTTGATAGTATTTCCCACGGTTTTTTTTTTTTTTTTTACGAAACTCGGCTTAGTCAGAGGGATAAAATAGTTTACTATTGCAAACATTTATTAATGAATTTGATGCTGAAGTATATTTATCACCAAGTAACCACTCTACTGAAAAGTGAGTTAAGAGATGGGTAATGATAATTTTAAGTTGTTGGTATTTTTACACAAAACTATTTTCAACTTTTGCTTACTCTGAAGCAAATACAGTAGAACCTCATTAATTTGGACTAATAGGGGATCCACGTCGTCCGAATTAATGAAAGTTCGGATTAAGCAAAATAATCGATTCATCAGGGTTTGAAAAAACCTGGGTTTTTTGAAAAAGCCCAGCCTGTCTGGGTTTTTTGATGAAAAACCCGGACTTTTTCGTGTTTTTTCAAGAATAATTTAAATATTCTCTTTTCAAACATTGTTTAAAAGTACTGCTTGCGATTTTTACTTTTAATAGTCAGGGGATACTTTCTCTGTGACCTTCTAAAAAAATTTCCTATTTGGAAAATTTGGAAAAAGCATTATAATATTGATTTTTTTAATTGATATTATATTTTTAATTGATATTGATTTGAATTTATAGATTGAAATAATTATTGCTTCTTTTGGTCTTCTAAGTATTAAAAAAAATAAGTGTGAAATTCAAGTGTTGTTTTATTTCTAATACTTAATAAGTTGTCCAAATTGGAAGATGGCAATTACTGGACTATGTATTGACAAAAACTAAATATTAGAACTAAATTGATCAATACCAATTACTCGACTTGAAATTGATCAAAATAGTTGTAATGTTTTGTTTGTTTCTTTTATAAATGTTCTGAATATGCAGTAAATTTTGAAAACCCACTTTATCGGCATTCTGAGTTTTTTTCAAGTGGGCCCACCCGAAAAAACGCGGGCGGGCCCGCTTTGGCGAACCCTGCTATAAATTGAGGCAAGGTACATAAGTTTCTGTACACGGTAAAAATTGAATTTGGAGTTCAAGAGAATGAAATAAAACAAAAGTAGATTTTCTTGTAGTTTTGTAATGTACAGTAATAAAAGTATATTACAAAAATACGGTTTTGCCTAAAAAAATACATCTTTGTGCTAATTTGACTTTCGTTGAAACAGTATGTATAATGGCTCTCCAGATTAAGCGAAATCCAGTTTAATAGGGTCCAGTTTAATGAAGGTTTTCTGTACTTTCAACGTCCTTGACTTTATGAAGTACCTACTTTTTATTTACATTTTTTCAACTTACATAAATTGTCCGAATTTATTCATAATTAAAAAAAAGGTTGATTTCAGTGTTAAAAAATTATTCCATTGAAAACTGCTAAAAATTACTCATTTTAAAATAAAATCTTTTATTAGTAGAACGTTAAAAAAATTATTGCACTTTTTTGTGTTGCTTTCTAAAGGACCTTTTTGAAAATGTCTTTGGAAGTTGATTTTTTTTTATTTTAGGGATCTGATAATTAAGCTAGTAGAAAATACGTCGTATGTACGTAATTGGATTTTCAGCGGCTCTACGACTCTAATTTTATTTGAGTTAAATAACTTTTGTCAAATGGTTATGCGATGTAAATTTTTGCATCCCATGAAACTATCAGGGATACAAATTATACCACCATGAAAAAAAGTTCGCACTTGAGTTGCTGCAGAAAATTCATGCTTTCCTTAAGCTTCTTCAAAGGCTAAAATATTCCGTAAAATATGAGAAGTACGCATATACATGAACAAGTCGGGACGGAAGCAGATAAGGAAAGGGGGGAAAGTTTTGACATCAAAATTCAACTTTGCTGAAAGTTCTGTGGATGTAAGAAAATAAATTATGTTCTTCCTTGGTCGATATATCTTTAAAAAAGGAAATGGTAACGGTGAAGTTTTCAAAATGCGTCAGAATATATTAAAATACAAGACACCTTTATGTCAAAGCTTTACTTTTGACAGTGAAAAAAATTATAGATTAAAACATTTAATTTCAAATATAACGGTGCGTCACATGGCGGTATGAGCGCGTATCATACCACATTGCATTGTGCCTTTAACCCTTTATGTCCCAAATTAGTTTAGCAAGTTTTGAAAATCAGTAGGGTCTAAGGCCACCTACGCCTAGGGCCCTAAGAAAACTGTTTCCGATTGCAGGTACCATCTGTCGGCCTCTCACGAAGTACAAGGAGTGGTACTTAAAAGCTTCAGCATGATTCCAGTCAAACAGGATTCATAATACTAAATTAATGTAAGCGGGACTTCTGAGTCCCGTCGGGGCATACAATGTTAAAGCTCTACGAAATGTTACCTGTGCGTTGTAGTTTTTATGTTTACTTTATACCTAACATTAGTTATGCGTGCAATAAGATCTTCATTTTTTGTCCTTGTAAATCGGCAATCAGGTTCTTAAAACAAGATAACTTTCTCCAGAATGCATTTTTTTTATATAATTACGCTAATCGGAAATCCGGTGCAACGCAGCTGTTCAATCCAGTCAGAAATTTGCATTTTCAAACGTTTTAAACAATTTTTATTGCCAGCCGTTCTACTAAGAGAAAGTTTTGAGAAATGACTTACTGAAAGAAAAATTTCAATCATGTTCTGAAGGTACTTATATTCTGAAACAAGTGGAAACCCTTTACACTAAATTTATGTTAATTCACAGCACTTTGTGTTGAGTGTTACTTCTCTTATTAGAAATTACTCCCAACTTATGCTTTGTTTTAAAGGTTTGCAAAAATGATTTTTTCTTCAGATTATAGCACGATTTTAAGCTGTGGAATGCGAAATGGTTTGAGAGTTTTTGCATTATTTAAAATATTTACGCTTAAAACTCATATTTTTGCATTCTATATAAATATATTTTTGTGTTTTATTTTTACTTTCGATTTTAGCTGTATATTTCACGAAATAATATGCGCTTGTTTATAAAAATAAGTTGTGATAAATCGTTATTTCATGCTACTGTCCTGATTTTTTTTAATTAAATTTTTTTAGCGATAAACCTTTAAAAGATTTTATTCTGTCTGGGAAGGTAAAATAAGTCTCGAAAGGGAATAAAATATGAAATGAGTTGGGGGTACAATAAATAAATAAATAAATAAATAAAAGAGTGAACTGAAAAATCGATGTTATGTACTTTCAAACTACTTTTATCTTTTCTTTGTGCAAAGTTATGTGTCGAGAATCTTGTAAGTCTTAGTTCAAGAGTTATTCCTCTTTTCCTGATTAACGCAGACCTACAAGCAAATATCAAATAGCACGTTACAGCATCGAGAGACGGCAGTTTCACGAGCATCATCAGCATTTATAAGTCTAGAATAGCGATAACAGAGATGGCGGTAGAAAACCTCTCACTAAGCAGAGATTAAAGCCACAAGCTAAATCAAATTTAGCACACCATTGTCTGAGCTAGTTAAGTGACAGTAAAAGCTTGGATAATTGGGTCCTCAAGCTAAGCAACTGCTCACCTGTTAAAATGAGGGGCAAATGCTTTGGGTAACAGAGCCCCCAAACTTGGTACAGCTCACCATGTAAAGTGGAGGCTACAAATGTCTAGGTAACGAAGAGAAGAGTCGCGCCAAGGGATGCCTTCTCTCTTTATTGCGTTTTTGTATTGAATTATTGCTCTCTAATAGCATTATTTCAATGGTCGAGATCAATAATTCGAGCCACATCCAGTTAAAATTAGTTGATCTTTACTAGAAAAAAGCTCCGCTAGTCTACAAGCTATGATTTATTTGCGCAATGTATACTTGCTTCTCGACACTTGTGACTTTTGTGCTAATAATTTCTAGTGCTGTTTTTGTTAACTTCCTTGATTAATAATATAAGTTGAAATGGGAATTTGAATAATTTATGTTCCAATAAGTCAATTATGACTATAATAAACTTTTGAAATTTATCTCTCACTAGATGCGAAACAGTTTTAATCTGTAATAACAAGGAGTTCAATTGGAAAATATTTAAATATCAGTTATGTAATTTAAATGAAAATCAATTTTAAATGTAAATACAATCTCTAAAACTCCTCCTTTTTTAGAAATATATTATTTTCCAGAATGACATTTGAAAGTTAATTTTTATTATTAGATTAGATTCCAGGAATCGTTACAGTGATAATGCAGTATAAAATTCTAATAAGGATCTTCAGCTTCACCTACCCTTTTTAAACCGTTTTAATTAGTGGCGATGTAAACTAATATTTTTTAGTTAATGAAAGCAAGAAGCAGCTACCAATTTGCTGAAGCTTCATAGGGTTTTTTTCTTCTTTTATTTTAATTATTTTTTCGAAGATAGAGAATAAGCTGTTTTAACCCTTCACTGCACGATTTTTTATATTTTCATGAAAAAAATCATTTGTTACCTTTTAAATAACCCTGAGTTCAGGAAAAATGAAGAAAAAAAATAATCTTAAAAATGTGCACCAAAAATAATGTTTTAATTGTTTGTTCTATATATGGCACAAAGCACATAGCATATGCTTTGTATACCGATAAGTGTAATAATCTACAATGTTTTTGTGTCATAAGTGGTATAAACAAACTTTCCACTAAGTGTATTTAAACATTTTTGGAACAAAGGAAATAATGACTAAGCACACTTCTAACGGAAATGCAGACCCTTTTTTTAAAAAAGCAAGAACTGTAATACCTAGACTAGTGCAGCTAACTAGTACATAAAAATCACACTAAACTGTTATAGCAATGTTCCAGAAGGGGCACAAAGCTCAGTTTAACTGCATTTAAAAATCATAGGAATATATGAGGGTTTATTTGGTTTGTGCCAGATCTGGCACACCGTGCAGTGAAGGGTTAATTTCAGAGATGAAATTACTGCAAAAGATGGGCCTTGTACTTACAAAAAACAGATTTTCCAAATGTAAGAAATAAATGAAATAAGAAAGATATAACAAGTTTATTGTTTTGTGTCAAGTATATTATGTGTAAGTTAGTAGTTTATTTATCAGTTGGAAACAAAAAAAAAAAAAAAAAAAAAAAAAAAAAAAAAAAAAACCAACTTTGAAAGAAAAATAAACTTAATTTTCAGCGAACTAAGATTTGTACCGTATTTTCTGGGATATAATACACAAGTAGCATGTACTTGTAGTTTTAAGTTTAGCATGCTAGTTTTAGGCATTTCTTCTCAGTACTAATTTAGATTTTAAGATTAATCTATTGTCAGTTTATACAGTAGACTATTTTATGCAATTATATGCATCGTAAACTGCTGAAAGAAATTCTGCTGTTGGTTATCCAGTTTGCTGCAAACGCTGAAGTAATGCGAATATGTTGAAATTGTTTTCTGTTTTCATTAATCAAACATTGGAGTAGAAAAAATAAATTAAAAAGAAAAAAAATAGTACACGGGTCTCTTTTTTTCTTCTATTTTTCAGTCGTTCATGCTTCAGCGGCCTAATTTAAGCTATTGTGATGTAACATTTTACACGTTCTGCCCCTTAGGTTTCGCCCGAAATGGCTTCAGAATTAATGGCCCGAAACGCACTCAAACGATGCGGTTCGTGTTTACCATGTGATGACGCCTTTCACATCCGTCAAACAATACCTAACGGAAGGGTCTTGTCCATCTGGTACATATTTTTAACATCTGACTGATGGCATTGTTCGACTCAAAACAGTAGAGATGTGTAGTAACTAACTATCCAGATAGTTCTGTAGAAAATATTTTAACACCAAGCTCGTTGCTCTGAATGGAAATGTGTAAATACAAGTTTCTTTCATACGTTAAAGATCAATGTTGCGAAATTTTTAGGTAGGCAAGTAGAGGCAAATTTATTAGTCACCACTCTTTTTTTTTACTCGCTTTCTTTATAAACCAAAGAATGCAACTGAATTAATTAGCTTTTAAATTGCCACCAAAACAAAAATATACCACTTGAATGAAGGTGAGTGTTGTGTAACTAATTAAAGGCATATAAAAGTTTGTTAATAATACAGGAATTGTAGAAAACGTCGACTAGGTGGTGAATGATCCAAATATTCTTAGTCCCCACTTTCTTTTATTTAGTCGAATGATAACCACCAATCTTGATCTTTAGTTCATTTTGATCAATATCTAAACTCTTATACAAGTTGGAGCATATCACGCCACATAGATTTTTACCATCTCTAAAAACTTATGTCACATTGAAAATGGGAAATAGGCCGCTAAACTTTAATCAAGCATGCTTGCTCACTCTGATTTTGAATACAAATTCAGCATCTTGTAAAATAGGAAAAAAAAACATAATATTATATATGAACGTTTTATTATTTTAAATGCGTAACGTGAAATTATAAATTTAAGTTCTGATTTATCATTACCTTTTTTCCTGTTTCTAGTTTTTGAACGTTCTAAAATTTGACCCAAGTTTCTGAAAACTGAATGATTGTAAACTTTGAATAACCATTTTTACTTAACAATATTCTGTATGTCACAGGTTATCCTTTCATTTCAATGAAAGAGGTGTTCCATTTTAATAATTCCATATGTTGTAGATTTCAGTATAACTTCCACCAGTATGCAGATAATGCACTTCGATTTTCCAGAAGTGTTTTGTGATCTTAACTTATTATCATAATCGTGGCATTATTTTAAAAGTTTGGTAGAGCTCGTGTTTAAGACAATTTGTTTTGTTTGAAAATAAAATTTCATCGGAGAATAATGAAACCAAAAAATAATGAATAAACTTTCATTGAAGAATCTTAAAGAGTACTAGTACTTTTTTAACGCATTTAGTTTTTCAGGGTAACTTTTTGCCATGCCGTTAAACTTGACGCCTCGTAAATAAACTGCTTAGTGCGGGAAAATCCAGCAAGTAACTAAGATACACCAGAAAAGAATTCCCACGTGGTTTGACACTAATATTAAATTGTAAATTAGAGCAGCTTATTTGTCACAAATATTATAAAAACTTCTATTTCAAAAAATGCATTATTAAAGAAGACATATGATGGGCCCAACACAATCAAAGAAAGCGAATCACATTTTCAAGTACCTGCTTTATATTATAAGATAAATGCGTATAAGTTTGGTTTTTATTCTGAACCCTTTTAACGTGATAAGCTGAAAAAAGTAATCGCTCCGTCTGAAGTAAGCTTATTTTAATTTTAAATTGCTTTCAACCCTAACTTGACGATAATGACTAACCGTCAAATTCAAGAGACGGGAAAATCGATGAATTCCTGACTCCACTATAAGTTATTTAAAAAAAGTTGTTTTTTATGTCATAAAATTCTAAATTCTGTGTCATTTTCGAAAAGTTTTTTTCGAAACCTCCAACGCTTCCAAGAATAGCTCAGCTTAAAACTCGAAAGCACTTGAAAACATTCTTCACTGCTTGCATTCGACGTAATGGCACTTCGCTGGCTGGAAGTTGATGGGTTTAGGTCCATTTATTCACTAAAGCTTATAGGGCAAGTAAAATTTAACATTAAATGCGATATAAGCCTGGCTGTTTCTTTTACACGGCAACAAATCCTGTTACCGAATTTAATATGCCGACTGAATAATAAAAATTTGATTCTTGTTTTTAGACGCTTATTCTCAAGTGCTTTTGCTCTAACTATTTACAAAAATGAAGTTCTTCTAAAGCTAAATTTTTTGCGGAATTCATTTAAGTCTGTAACGAAAATATTCCTCTACCTCCCCCTGTCTTTAACTGTATGATGAAAAAAATTAAAACCAAAACATTTTTGCATACTCTTATCGTTATGAATGATTTTAATACACTCTAATAGAACTGAATGAGATTTTGATTGACGTCGTTGGTGATGACCAAACTTACCAAAATGATTTGGTTCATTCAAATTGTTCGTAAACAATATTTTTTCCAGCAACTGACTAGAATGCCAAAACATTTTTACAGTACTCTAGATGGTATCATGTCATTGTCACATTTGTGTTTCACAGTAAATGACATTTTACTGACAACGTAATGTTAAATGATATGCTAGTTTCAAATATCCTATAACGAAGTAATCTTGTTCATCATAACTTCAAGCGAAAACCCTCATAATCCATAAAATTTCTTTCTCAACACTCGACATCTTAAAATTTAACTTCAATTAGCAGGTTATCTCTGGCTCTAAGGACTTGATTCGAGTTCAAATAATGTCTATCCATATTTCTCCTGAAAATTAAAATTAAGTTTTCTTGTATGACATCACTATTTCTTGCTTTCATGATTATAACTGTTTATTTTTTTATTTTTCAGGTCGTTGTTACAATATGTAGCCGATTAGTTATATTGTGCTCTTGGCTGCCAATCTGACGTTGAAAAAGACAAGATGTCTCTAAGAACTCCTTACTATTCAGACTATAATCCTAATGATGATCGGCATGCCGATCAACAATACCTGATGCCCTCTAGTGGCAGAGGACGCAATGGTCTTCCAGATTCTTTCTACAGAGGCGACTCTATGCCTCTACGACATATGTCAAGCAATGCCAGTGGTGATATTCCTACTTCTCAAAAGAAACGAATAGGTACATTAGGTAAGATTTTTAATTTATCAGTTTTTATATTAGTTACGTTTCTATTAATAGCCAAATTGATTGAAATTCAAAATTTGTTAACAAAATCTGCTACAGATTTATGGCAAAATTCATTAGCTTCTAAAAGTTGGGTTAAGGTGCACTGTTGTACGTTTCTGACTAGTATGGCAATTATTATGATCCAAATTTTGTTAGTTTGAAATAAAAGCTTATTGTTAGATTGATAAAAAAAATATTAGTGTAAGCTTGGTATTAAACCTCTAAAATGCTTAGAATGTTTCTTAACTCATGTTTTCCTCTATAAACATAGAAAAACATATTAAGCGTAATTCATGTCTTCAAATGGAAAAATTGCATTTAAATCATTGCATTTCATCGAAACCCCTTAAAAAAGTTCAGAATTTTTGCATTGCTTGTCGAACTAATATCAGACAAAATTGACAAGGCATCAATCACATATCTACAATCCTGTATGTACTGCAATACAATCGCACTTCAAATATCAAAGGATCTATTTAACTAGAGCCTAATTTTCCAATAGGCAGACTAGGCAGCTGCCTAGGGCGGCAAATTTTGATTTAACCATTTTTTTTAATTGTTACTCTTAAAATAAAAATATCAGTATTCTTTCATTTTCCAAAGCGACATCCTTTTCTTGTTACTTAATGTTTTCTTTCACACATGGTTATGAAAATGAACTATTTTTCAAGCGTGTCAATCTGTTTGTGTAAAACAGTAATTGTGAAGACGAAAAGTTGTCCTCGATTGTAGAAAAGCAGGTGTCATTCCGTATGAAGAGAAGTCGCAACAAGATTGGAATTTGTCTAAGATTTTTGGTTTCATACTGAAGTTTATTCAATTGTGGTTTCTTGGGTGATTGGCGCGTCTTTTCTCTTTTACACATTATTTTTACATTTAAAAATTGTTTTCTGTCAATATTGAATCTTCGAGCTTGGAGGCAAACAATTGAGTAATGCAGCGTAAGAAATAGTTCCGCCTCCCCCTCCCAAAAGAGGGGATATTCTGTTTCCGATATGTTTCGGGAAATGTTAAAAATTTTATCTGGGGGGTGGGGGGTGCTTCTGTACCGGGCCCCTTGTCAGTTTGATCGTTGAAAAGAATTACTAAGCTAAGGTTACTTTAAAAAAAATATGAAGAGTCAGCAAGTTCTGAAAACCTTGCTTATGAGCGATTCCATACCAAATCACCGAAAAAAAAAAAAAGTTGGTCGCACGACCGACTCGGATTTTTTTTTAATTTGGTACACAATTTGATGGTATAGAGGTATAAAAAAGCCCAAAAGGAAAGTTACCTGCTCCACTTATTTTCTGAGATACATGCCCTCAAAGTTTGTCCGCCACGTCAAAATACTAAAAAAGTGATGTTATTTAATCATTTTTTATAAAAAATCGTACTCATGCAAAATAAAAGTGTTAGATATCTATGGAAACTAGTTACTCCAGGCATTCTGAAAAAAAATACTAGAACGTTCATAATGAAAATTGCCAAGGTACAGGGCTCTTTGAAGTTGTCACCACAAAAACTTGATTTTGCAGATTTTGCTAAAATTCAGGCATTTATGACAAAAAAAGGCAAACAAAACCAAAGGTTTTCTCCCTTTCTGGTAGTGTACAGGTCCTCCCTGTAAATTGCTACGCAATAAATTTTTTGGGTTTCTCACTCCTTCTTGGAAATATTTTAGCTTAAAGATAAGCCGTAAGGCAAAAAATGCGTTTTTGGCCATCTTGGCAGCCATTTTTCTCACAAAGGGGGAGCAGTAGAAACTTCAATTTTTTTTTTTAAACAAGCCACTGATATGTTAGCTATTCACAGGAAAAGAGTTTACTTTTGGTTATTTCTCCCATTAAGAGATATCCTACTGACAGTATATGCATGTTTTTGCGACGATCATATGCTTTTGTTCCCCCTCTCATGGACTTAAAATTAATTAAACCAAAACATAATGATATATTTATTATTAGCTGTATTATCTACCCAATATGTCATGAAATTTAATTTATTAAATCATTGAACAATAAATTAGATAATTGATGAAAACAAGAAAAAGTATTTCTCTGATGCCTGAGCATTATGCAATCATAATTATAAAGCACTAAATACTTTCTTGAGAAATTAACATAAATGAGCTCTAAATATTTATATTATAAGCAATACCCAATCTTGTGATTGGGATACTCCTGTTTTTAATTGAAGAATTTCTTGAATATCACATGAATATCAGGAAAATAAATGAGGTCTTTTCGTTTGATGTAGGATATTTTATGACAAATTTCATTTGATGGGCTACTAACTGAGCATGGTGATAAAGAGCTATTAATTTCAGCATCGAATTCCATTTTACCTTATTAACAGTTAAATATTTACAAAATAATTAAATAATTAATTTAATATAAAGCCATGCTTGAAGAATTAAAATTAGTGCAACTAATTTATTCCCATACTGATCTTTACAAAATTGACATGCGTTGAGCACTGATAAGAACTGACAAGAAAAAGTTTACTCACTAAAATATTAGTTCACAGATACTATAAAGCATACATTCTATTTTCCACAAAATAATACTGCAACAAAGAACAAGGGTATCCTCCTGTTTATAGCCATCAATCAGGAACATCCAATCACAAGATTGGGTATTGCCTATGAGATAAATATTCGAAGCTCCTTTATTTTAATTGATTTTGCAAGAAATTCTTTAGTACCTACCCCTTTATACCCTTGTTCTTTGTTGCAGTATTATTTTGTAGAAAATAGAATGTACGCTTTATAGTATCTGTGAACTAGTATTTTAGTGAGTAAACTTATTCTTGTCAGTTCTTATCAGTGCTCAACACATGTCAGTTTTGTAAAGATCAGTATGGGAATTAATTAGTTGCACTAATTTTAATTCTTCAAGCATGGCTTTATATTAAAATATTTATTTAATTATTTTATAAATATTTAACTGTTAATAAGGTAAAATGGAATTCGATGCTGAAATTAATAGCTCTTTATCACCATGCTCAGTTAGTAACCCATCAAATGAAATTTGTCATAAAGTATCCTACATCAAACGAAAAGACCTCATTTATTTTCCTGATATTCATGTGATATTCAAGAAATTCTTCAATTAAAAACAGGAGTATCCCAATCACAAGATTGGGTATTGCTTATAATATAACTATTTAGAGCTCATTTATGTTAATTAATTTCTCAAGAAAGTATTTAGTGCTTTATAATTATGAATGCATAATGCTCAGGCATCAGAGAAATACTTTTTCTTGTTTTCATCAATTATCTAATTTATTGTTCAATGATTTAATAAATTAAATTATATGACATATTGAGTAGACAATACAGCTAATAATAAATATATAATTATTTTTTGGTTTAATTAATTTTAAGTCCATGAGAGGGGGAACAAAAGCATATGGTCGTCGCGAAAAACATGCATATACTGTCAGCAGGATATCTCTTAATGGGAGAAATAACCAAAAGTAAACTCTTTTCCTGTGAATAGCTAATATATCAGTGGCTTGTTTAAAAAAAAAATTAAAGTTTCTACTGCTCCCCCTTTATGAGAAAAATGGCTGCCAAGATGGCCAAAAACGCATTTTTTGCCTTACGGCTTATCTTTAAGCTAAAATATTTCCAAGAAGGAGTGAGAAACCCAAAAAATTTATTGCGTAGCAATTTACAGGGAGGACCTGTACACTACCAGAAAGGGAGAAAACCTTTGGTTTTGTTTGCCTTTTTTTGTCATAAATGCCTGAATTTTAGCAAAATCTGCAAAATCAAGTTTTTGTGGTGACAACTTCAAAGAGCCCTGTACCTTGGCAATTTTCATTATGAACGTTCTAGTATTTTTTTTTCAGAATGCCTGGAGTAACTAGTTTCCATAGACATCTAACACTTTTATTTTGCATGAGTACGATTTTTTATAAAAAAATATTAAATAACATCCTTTTTTTAGTATTTTGACGTGGCGGACAAACTTTGAGGGCATGTATCTCAGAAAATAAGTGGAGCAGGTAACTTTCCTTTTGGGCTTTTTCATACCTCTATACCATCTATCTGTGCACCAAATTAAAAAAAAATCCGAGTCGGTCGTGCGACCCCCATTCGGTGATTTGGTATGGAATCGCTCTTATACCATTAATGTGTTGCTTTGTCCTGTAAATAGTAGTTTTTCCTGAACCGTGAACTCTGAAGCATTTCTTGTTGTTGCAGTTTGGACACCCATTATTTTTTTAAGCATTTCATACAAATAACACACTTTCTATACAAACGTCATTTTAATAAACATTAAAATAAAGAACAAAAATATTAGTGAGAAACTTCATTGGAGGTACTCGAATTGTTGAACTCGTCTAACAGTTCTGCAGTTTGTATATAGCTTTAAATACTTTAAAATTCAAATAGGATATGCTTTGGTGTTTGAAACTATACTTAAAATATGTCGTTGAGCTAGCTCTTTTATTTTCAAATGTTGACCACACTTTTTTTTTTCGATGAACAAATAGATTATGGGCAATTCCATCGTTACAGACGTAACAATCGCAGACTTTGAACACAAATAATTCTGGTGTGGGCTGATGAAAGTCTTCAATTTTTTTTCCTGTTATGCTACATTAAATTTGCGTGCAGATTGCTGAATTACAAAAAAATACAGAAATTAAAAACTGCCTGTTACAGACGTAATTCACAAAACAGCAAAAACTCGACTATGTCATACAACTTACAATATTCCTCTGAATTATACGGAAATTTTGAACTTTTTTTTTAATACATGTTCTAGAGACTTCAAGCTTTCTAAAACCATAAAGATTGTGTGGATTTTGGATGCCGAATTTGTGAAAAAAAATCATCAACTTGTTACGGACGAAGCAAAGTGGTGTTACAGACGTAACATCTCTGATTTGAAAGTAGAAAACAGTATTTTAAAGCAGGAATAAACAAAGATTTTTGTTCTAAAACAATACAGTAGCATTAATTAACACATTATTTGAATATTTTAAGTTATACTGTAACAGTTTTAGAAAATTTGGGTAAGTCTGGGGGAGTTGAGAGCATATGCTGATATATCAATATGTAACAATAAATTAATGCATCTTAAGACAATTATTTCCAAGAAAGATTGACACAAGAAAAGTTTAGAAGGGCCTTCACACAAATTTATTTATTTGTATTCTTAAAATTAATGCATAATGGGGCTGCTACATAAAAAAATCGGGAAAAGTAAATTCCTCCCTGGAATCAGTGATTGGTCTTAGGAGAACTTAAAAATTTGAAAATGTTGGATGATATAGCAGAATACTAGTACCAAACTAAAATTTAACCTTCTTGGTGACAGTTGGTCAATTTTGATAATTTTTTTTTGAATGAAAAAATGTGTCCTTTTTCGTCCGACGTTTTCGAAATTCGAACGGCATTTTCGCAAATAAATTTCAATTACATGCCGACATAATTAAAAATTTCAAAATCAGAATACCAGAAACTTTAGTACTCGTACCATATTATGCTATATACATGTATTGCTCATCCTGTGCTTTTTACCTATTTAATTGGAAATTTACTTTTGCTACGGACGTAACATAGAGCCATTTGTTATGTCCGAAATGTTACGTCTGTAACAGCATTAATTTAAAAACTAAATCAGTTGCAATATTTTTAACTATGGTGGGCAATTACTCTAAGAATTTGCCAAAAGGACCATTAAGGGTTTTTTTTAATTTTGATTTTTTAGGACGTAATGACAACTTTTGCTTCTTTTTTGTTACAGACGTAACATCAAACTTCTTTTTTTCGAACTTCAATTACACCATTTAGATCAATTCAAAAGAAATTAATGAATGCATATTATTATAGTACCGTCTTAGTAGTTAAAATTGTGCTACAAGTAGTTATTTTTGTTTTTATTTTTCGATGAGAAATATGCAGTTGAAAATGTGTTCTTTTTTCTGATTTTTACAAGTTCGTGAATATCGTACTTCCAACTAAGAAAACAAGTATTATTCTAACTCTCACCAAAAAACCAATGCAGGATTCTTAAAATATACATCTTAAACTTTAAAATGATGTATAACATAGCAACATAACTTCAATATAAATTTTTGACCAATTGGTTTCACTTTTCATGGAATGGCCCTTATGTAATACATTTTACCGCTTCTTGGAGCCCACAACTGAAATAGTAGTTTTGATTTTGGTTTTTTTTCAATATCTCTGAAGGTTATAATTTTAGTCACTTTTCTTTCTGTAGGATGTATGAAATAAAACTCAAGGAATTTCAAAAACTTTTTAACTTTTTTGAAACAACCAAAAAAAAAAAAAAAAAAATGTAGAAAATGACGTTTGTTTAGACAGTAGAAGATAACTATTTTTTTTTGTTTGTTTTGTTTTTAGTTGAAAGAACTTTTCAGAAAAGAAAGTAACATGTAATGAAAAGATTGTTTTCTACTTTACTACAGAAAAGTGCATTTAAAGGGGGCGGGGGGGCGGGTCGAAAATTAAGAATTCCTCACGTAAGGTTTTTTTCCAATTCATATTTTTTTTTTTTTTTGTTATTTATTTGGAAAAAATACTCAACTGACGATCACTAATGGTAACATTGAATCATGTTAAACTTTAAATGGACCTATATTATAGCATACCGTAATCTTAATCTAGATTATTTTGCTTTACAATTTATACTTTTGTCTAGCTTCTATGCTGTGCTAAAATATTGAAATTAGACATTTTTGAAATTACATTAATTGTTTTCTTTAATCTATGGTCTATGCAAATTTTAGAAACTTTCGACTATTCTCATTTATTTTAATGGAGTGAAATTAGTTAAATTTTGATTCAAACGAATTAAAAATTTTTGAGGCAGTAATTTTTAGTAGTGTAGTTGTATAGCATATATATATATATATAAACTAATTTTGTATAATCAACTTCACTGATTTTAAAAGTAATGTTTCATAGTATGCACTATGAATATATAACCAAATTTACATTATAGTTTCAAATAATTGTCTTTCTACGTAGTTATTTCAGTTGAAAATAATTACTAAGCTAAGGTTACTTTAAAAAAAATATGAAGAGGCCGCAAGTTCTGAAAACCTTGCTTATACCATTAATGTGTTGCTTTGTCCTGTAAATAGTTTTTCCTGAACCGTGAACTCTGAAGCATTTCTTGTTGTTGCAGTTTGGACACCTATTATAGTTTTTAAGCATTTCATACAAATAACACTACTATCAAATTAAAATATAAACTACTCCACTGAAAGAAAGTGTGTAGAAAAAATGCTTTGTGTTTTTACAGAGAAAAAAAAACTGTCTGAGGATTTAAAAAAAAAACTATCCTTAACATGAGAATAAAATCAGAAATCAAAATGAACCGTGAAAATTTAAAAATATTACTTTCCCTGATAGTCTTTATTTCTGAGTTGCGTTTATTGCTGAAATGCACTCTGAAGTCTAATAAGACGTGTCACAACTACTATAGCGAGTTTTATTATTTTTGTTGTAGACGGCTGGAAGGAGAGTAGTAATTGGCAGACAAATCCTTTGCTACTAAATTGAGGAATTTTCTGAGATAAGGTTAACAGGGGTGCTACTTTATACATATAAAGCCCCGTTGCAGTTTCCGTTAACAAAGTAATAGTGTTTGTTACTTTAGGAAATTGCCAGTTTGCTCCGGTTTAAAGATTGTCTAGAGAAAGCGTTCGAAATAAATTGCATGTATGAACAGTGAAGCGAAATCATGAACTGAAATTGAAACACATTGCTGAAGATAGTGCCAATAGAATCCCCCCCCCCCTTTTTTAAAAATTTTTAAGATTTCGTGTCTCGATAATAAATTTCTCGATAATAAATTTGAATATGTTAATTTTACTGAACTGCAAATAAAAGCTATAAATGAAAGATAACATGTGAAAATGTAATGTGATATTTTACAAAGCATTAAATTACAATGTCGCTAGTAAAATAAATGACCACCTTATTTTTTAACCCTTTAACTGGCGCAAGCCTTTTTTTTCTAAAGTTTACATTTTACCCTTTAATTATAGAAATGAAGTTCATTTATGACCCAAAAAAGTATTTTACAAAAATTTGTTGTTGTGGCTCTTATTTTTAGAAGGTTGTAACATCTTAACTAGGGAAGATCCGATAAGCAACTTGGCCGATTACCGATTAATCGGCTGTTGGTAATCGGCCAATCAATCGGTATTGCCGATTATTGACCAGGATGATTGTTTTTAATACTACCAATTTTACCATCGCTTTTTTCTTTCATATACAATTCCGAGTTTAGAAATTGTAAGTATTGTATTTCTGAGAGAAGGTTTTTATTCCTTCCATTTTCCCAATTTTCCCAAAATAATTTCAAAATGTTATCTTTATTATAGTTATTTTTGTAAAACAATTCGTTTTTAGTTATTTTGAAATTAAAAATATATTAATTACGCATGAAATACGTGATAGTAAAACTAAATACAATGTAAATTGGTAAAAATACTTTGTTTTTCTAATGGAACAACGTGAAGCATGGAACAGTGCACAATGGAACATTACATGTTGTACATACAACTTTTGTGCGTTTTAAGTTCTAGCGTGGTGGTAAGATATTTACCACCGCCTTAAAAAGGGTTAAATTTTTAACGAATTAAATTGTAAAGATACAAATTCAAGTGAAAGTGCAAGAATAATGATTTCCTCTTCAACAAATTTCAGTTTTCATCTTTCAGAAAGCTCTCTGACCCCAAAAATCTATGCTCTCTCATTACTTTTAAGAACATCCCTATTTTCAAACTCATTCGTTTAAAATTTTTCAATCTGGCTCGGTCACTTTTGATAAAAGCTATTTGAGGATATAACCCATCCAAAATTGTTCAATTTCTAGCTGGAGACAGCTTTTTCGATTTTTCGTTTACTGTTGTGCCTTGCTCTTTTACTAATTTGTTTTGTTTTTCACATTTTCAAAATTGTTTCACTTTTATCTTTTAAAAGGAAAAAGAAATATTTTATTTTTTCTTAACTTAATATCTGTATAATTTCGGTATCTAAGAATTATCTGCATATCGTGTTAATGAATTATTTTAATGATGAGGGATGTTCGCGTCTGGTGCTTAAAGTTTATATAAAAATTATTGCATATTGATGAGATATTTCTCATCAATATGCAATGCTTTCATGCAGTTTTTCTTTTTGAGTTTTGATTTATAATTGTTGCAGTAATTGCAACGATGCTAAATTGCAAACATTCGGAAGAAAAGAAAACTAAGGGAATTTTACTGAATTTCTAAACATCTGCAATGCTTTTATTTATAGAAAAAATTTAATTTCTTCCAGAAGCTGTATTATTAATTATATTACTCATATTTTAGATTCTTTAGGTTATAGCAATAAAAACAACAAGGTTTTACGTGAAAACTATTGCTAATTCATACATTTTTCTTTTTTTTTTTATAACCATATTTTTCTATTGATTTCAATATTCAATAACAATTTGAATTAGTTTTGTAATAATGACAGGTGATATCAAATGGTTTCCCTTCCTCTTTAAAAAGTCTTTGAAATTTCATTTCCTGGGGTAGAGGAACTGTGCTAAATGCTTAAAAGTTAGATAGATCCTCAAATATATTTCAACTTTGAACAACAATTGATAGGGTTACTTAACCCTTCACTGCACGATTTTTTATATTTTCATGAAAATAATCATTTGTTACCTTTTAAATAGCCCTGAGTTCAGGAAAAATGAAGAAAAAAATTAATCTTAAAAATGTGCACCAAAAATGATGTGTTAATTGTTTGTTCTATATATGGCGCAAAGCACATAGCATATGCTTTGTATACCGTTAAGTGAAATAATCTGCAATGAGTTTTGTGCCATAAGTGGTATAAACAAATTTTCCACTAAGTGTATTTAAACATTTTTAGAACAAAGGAAATAATGACTAAGCACACTTCTAACGGAAATGCAGACACTCTTTCTTTCAAAAGCAAGAACTGTAATACCTAGACTAGTGCAACTAACTAGTGCATAAAAATCACACTAAACTGTTATAGCAATGTTCCAGAAGGGGCACAACGCTCAGTTTAACTGCATTTAAAAACCATAGGAATATATGAGGGTTTATTTGGTTTGTGCCAGATCTGGCACACCGTGCAGTGAAGGGTTAAGTCATCATACTCGCAAGTCTAATTTGTACGAGAGATTAGTTCCTTGCCTTTTGTTCACTTTGGGGGTTTTTTACGTATTAGACTAAGTTCAGAATATGTATGCAAGAAATTAAAATCTGAAGGCCTTCGCTCTCTTGTACTCCTTTTGCTTAGAATCAGACGTACATACTTTGACTTAATAATTATTCTGGAAGGTAAACAAATTGAAAACTTGGGAAGAATATTACTATGTGTTCTTGATACTGATTAATGAAAACAATATGTTGTTGTTGTTTCTAATGGGGCGCGTATTGGCTGCTAACTATGTACCGACTTAGTGTATTTCCCAGTTAACGGCAACCATTCTTTTATGTAGCATTTCTAACGTCGAAATGCCATTGCCACGAGAATTTTTATGCCCATTTTCCCCACTAGATGGAGGCATCAGAACTCGAATGCGATACTGCTCTAAGAATTTAATTTTTGCCTAGAGCACTCTGTGCCAAATGAGTGCTCGGATATCTTTTACGTGCCGAATATTCATACAACGTGGACGCATTAATTTTCTGCATCTTGCAGACAGGAGCCATTTTTGAACCTGCGTCTTTGGGTTTAAGAGCCCAGCGTCAAATCACAAAACCACTCTGTCAGCGTGAAAACAATTTTGTGCGAGGTATTTAGAGAGCTCAAGATAAAATGTCGCTGTTCCAACTCAGCGCCGGGTGCAATCATAAAATGTACACGTACCACTTATTTAAGTGAATTATGATGGAATAAATATCGACAAATAAGTCAGATATACTGAAATTTACATGTCTTGTTGCTCAAAATATAAGTACTTAAAATCACAGCGCAGTTCTAGAAATTTTGTGAATGATGAAACTCGAAGCTCACTACAATACTACGCAGAACTAATTTCTTTTGTAATTCCACTTCCTTGAAAATATTGTGGATAAGGTAACTTAATGCGATAGATATTTTTATTGAGATGGAGGAAATGTTGAAATTATGTGCGATAGGAGCAGGAGTCTTTCTTTTTCCTTTTTTATTTATTTTCTTTCTTTCGTTTTTTCTTCTTCCTTTCGTTTTCCTTTATCTCTTTCAAAGATAGAGAAAGAAAGATGTAAAATAAAAAATAAATAATTTTTCTCCACTTTTTTTCGTTACCATTCAGATATCTGTATACTTTAATTTGAATTGTGTTGTCTTTCACTTTCAGATGTTATTAATCCTATGGAACAAGAAACATTACTAGACCCAGGTCCTGTTCGACTGCAACCTGGATGGGAATCTCGAAATGCACCAAGTGATGAGCTTAATTACAAAACCATGACGCCGAAGATAGATTTTGACGGAAAGCCACCGATAGATAGGTAAGAGAACTGACTTTTTGTTGACTATAAGTTCCAAGTAAGCGTCTAATAGACTGGCTCTAATAGTGAGGCATGATCTTTGAGGGAGTTAGTTTCTTCTTGGGAGGAACAAGCAGTGTAGTTAGGCTCTGTTACCCTTTGAGGAGCTTATGCTTTGCTGTAGAATATATAAATTTGCGGTGTATTCAAAAAAAAAAAAAAAAACAATTTTGCTAATACTAATTAAGATTGCAATGTCTCAAACACAATAAAAAAATATATATATAATTTTCAAATAATTTGTTTTTGACAATTTGTAAAACAAATTAAAATCTTGAGAGGACCCATTCCTTAAAGGGTTAAGAAGACGCTTGACCTTGGATGAGCGCATTTATGTTTGGGTTGAAAGTGGAGAAATTCTTATATATTCTCTTATTTTCTCTATTCTCTTCCGCACAACGCCAACAACCGTTATTAGCGACGCCAAATCGACTTTCCTCACCCTCACCGCTATTTCAACAAATAGAATTGTTTAATCTTCGGCACATTGACAATTAAATTAGTTGACAAAGATGAAGAACTTCTTTATTTTTCAGAGAGTTGAGTTACCATTGAGGTAATTATTAAAAAAGGAATTTTTACATCACTCGGTTTTTCTTTTGTTTGAATATTTTATTCTAAGAGCATTTTTTCCAGGTGTGCTGTATTTTATTATTATTATTATTATTTTGAATTTTATGTATTTTTTTGGTTTATTATGTCCTAAAACAGGTGAGTCATTCTAAAAAACGTTAGGATAGTTCAAAACGTTCTAAATGTTTTTGGAAATGAATCGACACGTGACTAGTGTTTTCCAATCAGGCAGGTCCGGAAATAAGATTGTCAGCAGAAACAAATTTTTACGAGGGATTTGGTTAACAAGCGAGGGATTTGGTAATCAGTAAGTCGCAGCCCGTAAGCCTTAGCTTTTATAAGAGAATATCTGCCTCCAGCCTGGTTCCTCCCTATTCCGGACTGATGAGTTCACAATAAGGACGTAACTGCAGTCTCTGGATGGAATAACAGAGTTGGCGGTATATTGAATGGATTTGGTTAAATTTTGGAGGAGAATGTGTTTAGCCACTTTCTATGGTTAAAACGAAAAAATTCTGAATATGCCTCAAAAGCATCGAAATGACTCTTCCGTTTCATAAAATATGATCTTGTTCCTCCGAACTAAAATATTGAGGACGAATATTTCTAACTTGTTTTGAAATATTGTAGTGAGGCACTTGTTATTAAAAAGCTGAAAAGATGGGAAATCGATGTCACTGCATTCTAAAGAGTTTTCATTTTCTATTCTTGGAAAACATCTATTTTGTTTCAAATTTTCGGTTACATGTAAATATTCGAGATTTGCGCCCCATTTTACGAGGATATGAAAATATTTTCCGAAGCGGAAAATGCGTGTGAGCGTTATATTGCTGGATTCTATTTTTGTCGCATAAGCTTCTGAAAGCGAGAAGAGAAAAAAAAAAGTCCCGAAGAGAATGAAGGTAGGTTCAGAAAATATTTCCCTTCTGGTATTACTTATTCTCACAAAGCAATGAAAATAAAAATATACAAGTTTATACTTACCATGATAGTGCGTACCTGGAAAGAGTTTTTCTTTTTCTTGTAAGGTTCGCGGTTTCTGGCTCGTTTATGGATTTCGCTGGTTTTCAATCAAAGCAAGTTTTATTAGTAGCTATAAAGCAGATATGACGGAAATATCTCTTTTAGCTTTCTCAATATTTTAGTACATTGTATGTAGTTTCTTTCGCTACAGCACATTGTTAAAAATACAGGTTGCATGCGGCACCTTTGAGGGTGCCATATTGAATCAAGTGGCTCTCTTCAGGGGGTGCCGCTGTTGCTACAACTTTTCACCCTTAAAGTGCCATATGCAACCTGTAGTTTTAACAGTGCAGTGATTCTCAACCTCTGGTGCACGTCCCCTAGTGGTCCACGAACAGCTAGTAAAAATTAATCTACAGTAGATCGACCAGTAAATGAACTCTTAAGCGCCATTTCATTTTCGAAAATTCATAGCATCGTTAAAAATCGTTTCATTTGCCACATGACAGTAAAAATGCCCAGATCTAGTGAATGAACACCCCCCCCCTCGTTTTCTAGGGTTTTTTTTATTTATTTTTTTTATTATCTGGAAATACATAACGGGAAATAACTGCCGATTTATCTCAGAAAAATGCTTTTAAAACTGTGCCTTTTCTTAAAAATTACGAAATGTTCATTCACTGGGCGGTTTGTCCTGTATCATTGTCAACTTGTTGCAATTAAATTTATCAAAGAAAACTTTTGGATTCATCTCATTTCGTTTAATATAATTACTGCGAAAATATTTATATCGCATGTGAGCCGCTTAGGATTTAGAATGGTAAAAAGTGATTATCTAAAGTGAAAAGGCTGAGAACCACTGGCTTAGATGACTCGTTTATTTATGGTGTCATCCTCTTAATAACATTAAAAAACGGACAGTTATAGACGATTAACTGCTTCCCTAACACATTTTTTTTTTTTTTTTTGAAAAAAAAATGCAAAAAATCATCAATTTTTTTTTTATTATTATTAAATACAAGGAAACAAAACTAAATATATAGGTTTAAAGTTGAATTTTTAATATTTAAAAGATGTAAAATCATTCAGTTTCACCAGAGTTTTCTCGGGATAATAATTACCTGCAAACCATACGAGCCCGAGATAACTCGGGATAATCAAGCAAGCAGTTAACCAAAAAATAAATAAGAAAGTTTCAAATCAATCAAGAAAATTAGTAGGAACGCAAACTGATTTAAGAGCAGAAACTTTCTTTGTCTCCTTAATTTCATACTTTCGCTACCTACCAGCAGAGATATTTTTAACGCCTTTGCAAGCCTGTTTCACTCATTAAAAATATGCATCAAAAATCCAGGCAAGCTTATTTTCAAACGTTCTTTTTTGAATAAAAATTTGTCATGTAAAACAAAAGGAAAATCAATTGAAATTTGATAAATACACTGGCGGAAAAAAAAAGTCCCAACACCAAGAAAAAATTACTGTAGAGTAATGAAATTTGGGTAATGCAATTGTCTAGTTAACATGTTTAATTGATTAAATGTACAAGATCACTGGCTAATTTAAGCTCAAGTAAATGCTGTGCAAATGTGAAATTATGTTAATTTAGTAGAGGGTGTAACCTCCAGAATTTTGAAGGCAAGTCTGCAAGCGTGCATGCATTATGTCATACAGATGCCGAATGTCACTTTTTGGTATGGAGTGCTATGCTTGTTGCACTTATTGTGTCAATACTAGGACCGTCATTGCTGACTGCGGATGATGCTCGAGGTGCCGTCCAATGATATCCCATACGTTATCAATTGGAGACAGATCTGGTGATTTTGCAGGTCATGGTAACATGTTAGCACTCTGTAGAGTACATTGGGTTACAGCAGCGATGTGAGGGTGAGCGTTATCCTGTTGGAAAACTCCCCCTTGAATGCTACTCATGAAGGGCTGTACTACTGGTTAAATTACCAGACTGACGACAAATTTTCAGTCAGTGAGTTTGGAATAACCTCAAGAGTGCCTCTGATGTCGCAAGAAATTGCTCCAGAGATCATGACTCCAGGTGTGGGTCCCGTGTGTCTAGGCCGTAGACCGCTTGGATGCAGGCGGTCCCCTGGCCTCCTTCTGACCAATATACAGATATCACTGGCACTAAGGCAGAATCTGTTTTCATCAAAAATTACAACATATCTCCACTCCGACCTCCAGTGAGCTCTGTCTTGGCACCACTGCCGTCAGAAACGGCAATGGTTTGTAGTCAATGGAATACCGGCTACAGGCTGCCTGGTTTGGAGCTGTCCTTGAAGTAAACAGTTTCTTACCGTTCCTTGGGTCATGATGGTACCAACTGCAGCTCGAATGTCAGCCGCAGATGCAGTACGATGCGCCACAGCCGTACGCAAGATTCGGCGATCTTCCTTCTCAGTCATGCCACGTGGCAGCTCGGAATTCGATCTTCATGAGGTAGTACCGTCCCTTCACCATAGCTTCCAATAATCATGCATGGTGGACACATTTCCCCCAAATTCATTCTGCGATAACGCGAAATGAAAATCCACCTTCTCGTAGCCAAATTGTCCGACCTCGCACAAACTCGGTGAGCTGTTGATAATGGCTTCTTTGTCTTCTTAAAGTCATTCCTGGCTAACATGAACGCAATTCGTCAACTTTCACGGAAAAATAATACTCACGAGCTTCACAACACGCTTTTAAAACAAGCCTTATTTGCAGGTTCTAAGTGACGCCAGCTGCGCCACACTTATGCGCGGAGCGCGAAATTTCAATCGATGTCATCTTTCAGTTGTATAAACACGCATACCAAATTTCGTTTATCTAACACAAGTCTTTCTTGGTGTTGGGATTTTTTTTTCCGCCAGTGTATTAGTTGAAGATTTTTAAGTAAAAATGTCAAATTTTCCAAAGGTAAAAAAATCTAATTGTACACTTTTCTTTCCCTGCCATCTTACATCTCAACCTTCGAAAGTTATTTCCTTTATGGAATTGATTACTATTATGGTCTTCATTTTTTTCGTATATTTCACTGCTCTAAAATGAATTTCCCATCCCCAAAAAATGTCAAAGAGCGCTTTTGTGCCTTAAAAACCTCTCTAGAGGTGGCTTAACCCTCGTGGGTCCCTCCCATTTCAGTTACACTCAAGACCCTTGGGGTCATAAACCACCCCAATGCTTCCTTTAATTAATTTATTATAATTATTGAATGTTACATGCATTATTTAAGTTCATACACTTTTTAATGCTAAAAAAGTAAAAATAAAAAGACACAATCAAAGTAAAATTTAGTTTATGCATTAAAAATGAAAATTTTAGAGCAAAACTTACAATAACTGTGGATTTATTTACAACTTTTATAGACCTGAAAAACATGATTTTTCGCAAATGAATTTCAAACACTTATGATATTTTTCGATGCATTTTCTATCCAGTTCTCTTGGACAAAAGTTGCAACGTCCTCTTTTTTTTGGCTTTCTGGGGAAGTGACCCCAAGGGTCTTGTGTGCAAAAAATGCAATTCGGGAAAAATAAAACACAATAATAGTATTATTTTGAATAGAAAACTAGAAGAATAAAAGCCACAAAATGCCATTAAAAACAAATGGTTGATTAACAAGATATATTAAACAGAAAGGGGGGAGGGTTAATCGAGCAATATTAACCGAATTTTTGCTTATTGAATTCTAATTCTACTAAACTATAGACACATAGTTCGATCGTTGGATATATTCTGCCGAGGAAGTGTAAAGGTCAGTACCTGCAGAAATGAGATTTAGAGATACTTGAAGAAAAGCATTTTGGGATTTCATACTAAAAATTATGAAATTTTAAAATTTGACTTGATTTGTTTTCAGCAGAAACCAAATAAACAAGTCTATAACTACAAAAAGCCACAGTACAATAATGTGGAAATGCAAAAAGAAAGTTTTTAAAAACTCAAAAATGAATATGAATCCTATATCACAATGATTTTATAATCCGGAAGTTATTCATCAGAAAAAAGTGAACTCACATACTGTCAGAGTAAATGGATACAAAATTTCAACCTTTCATCTGTTGATTCCTCCCTTTCTTCTGTATGACTTTGTACATTGATGCCCAAGACATTGAAATTTGACTCTATCTTGTCAGGCTCGTCATTTCAACCTTTTTCTGGGGGGGGGGGGGGGGCA